>DWPV01002148.1:0-18029 GCA_018251915.1 Urbanus proteus proteus
CAAATGCTTTAATGCATAGAAAATCTTCATCCCATTTCAGTAGTCCACGTGAGCGAAGCTGCGGGCAAAAGCTAGTTGAACAATAAAATGCATCCACTATTAAAAATGTAATGCGTGCACATTTTCTATTTTTTTAGGTATTGCGTATTTTTGTTTCGAAAAATAATATCATACAATTTCCGTAAAAATATCTTAGTTATTAGAAATAGGTAAGCTGAAATGAATGATTTTAAACGAGAATAATAGTTTGCTTTTTCAACACATAGCTCGTAGTCCGTCATCAACCCATTATTGTCCCACTGCTGAGCACAGGTTTCCTTTCAATAAGAGGTATTTTAGACCTTAGTCCACCGCGCTGGCCAAGCGCGAATTGGTAGAGTACTTCGTAAATGTTCTTAGCAATATAAAATAAAAATGCTTTTACAGTTCTTTTATATGTTGACAAAGAAAAGTCTTGTGGGCTAGTAGCGTATGGGTTCGTCTTTTCGTTGGGTGGTTTGCGAGCAGTCGAGTGCGTGGCGGGTGCGCGCGCGCATGTGTCTGTGCGGCGACCAGTGCGTGTTCTCGCGTATGTTACGTTGCGACCCTTCGGTCTTGTGTTTACGATTAAATAATAATACATAGGGTGAGTAATATTCATTTATTAAAAGATTGTTTGATGGGGCGCTAAGCACGATTTTTTAATTTGAGAAGGGCATAAGGTAAAAAAAAAAGAATTCAATTATTTCTCGCAGTAACTATGTATGAGTAAATAAGCTTAAATTATTATTACCTAAAAAGTAAATCATTATCATAATAAACTTAATATTATTAAATGAAAAAAGTAAAATTGATTTGTTAGTAAACAAATTACTATTTTGATGGTTTGGATGCGGACCAAAATACACCACTCTCTTAGATTCCGGTTCACATTCGCACGAGAAGCCATGAAGCTGAACGTGACATCTTTCTGAAGATTAAAACTCATTTCACTAAAGGCCTCTCTCTATTTCGCGCGTGATCTAAATCTGAAATATTTCACATTTCTTTTTATTCCCTTTCCGAAAATTGTGTTTTCTTTACAACATTTCGTAGCTGCCCAATACGATTCTGTTTTGTTGACATTAGATTAGATTACTGGTAGCCGGTAAATATTGCTGCTGTTTTCTGTTTCTGTGCCGTTGCTGTTTGTTTTAAAGTGTTCTTCCTAGATTTCCTTTTAGCAAAGGTTTACAAATACCAATCGTTGTTACTAAGATGTGAATAGTTAAAATTTTATTTTAAGACTCTACATTATCTCTTCATTGAGATTTAGCTTAACAAAATGAAAAGCTTTAAACCCAAAACAAAAACGAGTATATCAATTATTATAATTGAAGTGCGTTGCGACTTTGATGCGCGGACATCAAAAATCTATTTTAAAACAAAGACGGATATCGAAGCGGGAAGACCGCCGACACACGATTGCATTAGATTTTGTCCACACGCCCCCTGTTTGTGAATATAACATACAAATTGTAAAATAAATAATATAACTTGCGAGCATTCCAAAAGCACGCGCTGTTTCTAGAGTTTCCCGAACTTTTATAGATAACTGTTTCTTCTTAACTCGTATATAATCGTCACGATTTTTTTAAAGATTGCATTTAAATTAAATTTTTAACCTTAAGAACAGGCAAATTTTTACTCCAATGTAAGCTCGCGAAATAAAAATCACACGGGCAGTTTTTATTCATTTGTTTTATACTATGCAAGGATACTTCATGCATACCTACTTTATTGTGTGAGTGATTGTCTCCAATTCCATACTAATTATTCGCAACTTACTTATCCATGTGAGAGACCCAGGTGATTGTGATATATTTAGCAGCGACGGTTGTTTTACTGGTGGTTCCATTTGAATCTCCCCGGAATTCTTCTGTTAGATTCCCTTCCCATCTATTCTCGTAGTGAACAATGAGAGACGCATTGTTCGGTTGCAAATAAAAAAATTATAACAGTTAATCCGAAGGAAAATATATATATTTATATGAGTATAACACGCAGTTTATCAAAATTGTCGAGGTCGTAAGGAACCATCATCACGATACCAGGGAGTCGGTCTTGAATAGCGTTAACACTATCTTCGTGGATGTAGTAAGAGGCGACTAAGGAAAAGATCCAGTAGACTGCCCATCTACCCAGCATTTAACTTTTCAGTATTGACACTGCGTTAATAGCCAAAATTTACATTAGGGTAGGCCTATGTCCAGCAGGTTCAAAGGGATGATGGATCAATGGATGGATATATGTAGTAAATTCGTAATGAGCTCATGGTAAACACTTGTGCAAATATTGCGTCAAGTTAACCAAAATTCAACAGTGGTAAAGGATGTGAGTCCGGGGGCGCGGCCGCGGAGATTACGGCGTGCTTCGGATGACTTCACCAAATTGAACTGTCACATGCGCTTTAAAAAGATTTAAATGTTAACGAAGCAAGAATGTAGTGACGAATTCAAAATTTAGAGTTAAGGCGCAGTTACACCAAATGCTTATTGTATTTTTGTTACAACAAGAATCTGTCGACGGCCTGAAATTTCAACACACTGATTATGGTCGCTTAAGGACGGACCATTATTAAGTAAACGCCATCTATTTCCTAATTCATTGAACCAACCATGAAACAATGAGACAGCAGGAAATGGCACGTTGGCGAATTGACGCGACTACCAGTATGATCAGCTAAGGCATACTTAACGTCAGTTATTGAGACTCGTAAATTTTGTTTTTCGAGTAGTATAATTTTTGTAAAACTTCGTAAACGTGCCTCGTTCATTGTTGCCAATAGACAACCAATAAAAATGCAGGATTCTTAGTGGTAAGAATACAATAAGGTACTGTGTTTGTTTGAGCTACACCGATTCCACTTCTGTTGTCTCTTTCTTTCATGGAGCCAACAGATAGGCTATCAGCCTCTAAGGCTAACCAATTATTGCATGCAAATGTTAACCATCCCATCTTTTAGTCAGGAATTTATGAGCAGATGGTATAGGGATGAAATAATGTTGGCGTAGCTGTCTTCCCGCGGATGTCAAGGTACAGGGATGATACAACCTTCAGTTAGGTGGAAGGGACACCCGCAGAGCCGCAGATGCGACGGCCGGAGGACTCGGCTAACCTTTGCGCGGTATTCCGGGCGCGCTATTTGCGGCCTACGATCGCGCGCACAAATAGCAGCGTAGACCGCTATAAGGTCTAGAGCTGTCACACCTCGTCACGTACACCCTAATAAAGTTAGTATAAATAGCTAATTTCATGGAAAAACGTGATTAATTTAAGGTTTATATAAGACGGGATAATGTCGGTCATAACTCAAAATATATTAAATGTAACATTTTTTGTAACCGTAACTTAATTTAGTACCTATTTATCCAAGGTCAATAATATTTACAACCCTACTACAAATAATCATCTGCATTTAGGTATATTGGTTGTTAGAACGTGGAGATTTGTTGTGCTTCGTACAGAGTGTTAAACTAAGCACCTGTCGGTGGGCAGCGTGTGGGCTCGCTGTAAATCAGGGCGGCGCAGGCCAGCCCAGAGATCAAAGCGATCTTGCCGTGTCGCTGCTTACTGCGCTGATGTGCCGGAACATAAAAATCCGCGGATACGGAATATTAGTGACTAGAGCTTTTTGCTTAATCGACCTTTAAATTATGACATTAAAACATCTTTTGACGCTTCGCATTTGTATGTTATAACTTACCGGTTACTCACTACAATAAATATACGTATGTATAAATAAATAGATAAATAAAATAGTGTGGAACTTTTGTGTTATTTTGAATAATAAAACTAATTTAAATGGTATTTAGTGTTTCATTGATAGCTTCACTTAGAATTGAACATGAAATCTCGTATTGAAAAATATTCGTTTACTTAAAACTCTTAAAAGTGACTTCGATATCCGTGGATTCGGATACGGCCATGAAGCACATCACTAGTTGCGACTAGCAAGCTACGCGCACACTTTGCGCGTAAGCGCCCGTTAAATGGTTCCGAGGCTGACGAAATCTCTACAAAGTTATAACTAAACTATTTTAAGCGTGTTCATAAATATATTGATTTACGATTCTTCCCAAGACATTGTTCTAAAGCTAATAAATCTAATTTTGTCTCCGAAAATAGCTACACTATATACTGCCGCTATTATTAGTTGTTATTTATTAAATTTAGCCGAATGTTACATTACCTACGTACCTGCGGAAACCATTTGTAATGTAAGTTGTGCTACTTGTGCTACGCTGAGCTACGCGTAAACAATAACCTTGTTTACTCGTACAGGACCTAACGGGGGCAGAACAATAAAAAGTTTGTTAACTACGACTATCTCGAGTGTTTGCAACTCGCTTGCTGTGTCTCATGCTTAAAGCCTTATTCTTCAAAAGTATTACCTTACTCTTCAGAAACACCTCCTTATCTTTCGGTTTCCTGAGAGTTTGTAAGAAAACACATTAGAAATCGATTTCGAATGCGGTAGCATTATTTAGGAATCTTTTAGATTTAATCAACTGTAATATAAAATGAATCGTCGGTTCACCCTGTCTATTAATTCAGTGGTGCGCGTGCGCAGGGCTGTCCGCGCGCGAACAAACATTCCGAGCGTTTATGTCCTGCCGATCCCTATTTGTGACTTCGATATCGACGCGTTTTTACGTTCCGTGTTTGTATATTTTTAGCCTTCTCTTAAAAACGGCGTAGAATGTTTAGATTATAATTTGACAAAGTTTCTTTGACATCGTAAATGACCCTTTGATTATGCTTTGATCGTTAATAAACCGTAGAATTATTTACTCTCTCACACTTTAAGAGTGGTATTTTATTTTTACCACTTCGATTGAGCAGTTACAATAACGTAATAAAACAGGCTTAAATGTTACTCGTTATCGGAAGTCATTCAACATTATTAGGCAATAAAGCAATTAATGGTGTCCGTATGTGCCGCACTCCGCCCGCGCGGCGCTGGTGGCGACGGCGACCATGCAGCTGGGCTGCGTCCGCGATAGCGACACGGCTTTATGTCATACGTGCAATTAACGTAATGTTTGTTTTGTTAATCATTCTTTTATAATAATAAGGGTCAGACCTTAGATCATACGTTAGTAGGGTCCTACATCTATGAGTAATACTTTGATCCCGTGACATGTGTCATGGACACACACAAAGTCACGGTCATACTCAAAACGGAAAATTGATCATTCAGATGTTTGTCTAGATTTAACTCGAAAACCACAGTGTGAAATATCGGCATGGTGGCAGCTCCACCACGCTGGTCATTGTTTAGTTAATCCATACTAACGAAAAAATGTATAATTACTTTGTGTCTGACGTAAGTGTTTATATTGTTGCAGATATTTCAAGTGAAGGAATGCGCGTGGTGCAGGATTTAAATCGAGAATTTGTTGCTATAAAATTGATCTTCGGTATTTCAAAACAAGAGTAAACGAACTTACACACAAAGAGATAACGAAATTGCATCGAGAGAGAGACATCGTCGTACGTCTGAGTGGAACTGATTGACAAACAAGAAATTTGGTCCATATAAACTGTTTACAAAGAACTCTGGAGTGCTTTATGCTAGTAAATACCGTACCTAGTTTGATGCGAACATCAAAGGTGTGAAAAGACTATTCGCAAGTTGATGAGGATTATAGACATATCTGACAGCTGTGCAGTGAAGTGAAGTGTCCAGTTAGTACTGTGCCGGAGTGCGCCACGGTGTCGGTGGTTCTTGCGGCGGCGCGGGGATGGGCGGCCATGCGTGACGTCATGCGCGGCGCCCGCCTGCTGCTGCTGCTGGCCGCGCTGCCCGCGCTTGCAGGTAACGACACTTTAAATATTATGTTGAAGTCGCAATATACTGACGATTCTGTTCATATCAGGTTGTATTTAAAATTTATAATATACCTACATGCAATTTTTTGCGGTAGCTATATCCTGACTTATAATAAATGAGTTGCTTTGCGTTGGCGGCATAACACATTCAAAGACTGTTTGTTACAGGCGTTATGAATCAAAGATACTCTTGTATCTTGGGACTGTAATGTTCTGAAACAAAAGGAGTTACTAAACCTTGGGTAACTCAACACAGATTTATTCCATCTATAATTATTCGTAGTTAAGTAGTTCAGTCCAAAACTGGCGCACATATGTGGAAGTTGGTTTTTGATTTCGTTTCTGGGAATCGATTACTTTTTCCGATGTGAGCTGAAGTCACGGTTGCAAATAGCCTCCATGGCGGAGCAGATGGCGACGCCGACGTAAGTGCCGCATTGCTCCAAACAGTTAGCAACATCGGTCTCGATTTCGATCCAATGAATTACGTAGGTTTCATCAAATTTATTATACCTGACTTAAATCTATTTTTACTTACTTTCGTCGTAGATCTGTTCGTACGTTCGTCCAGAAATATATGTCTTTGCTTTGGATATTGAGTTTGAGATCTGAGATCATGTTGATAGAATTCGTTTGATAAACTGAATGTTGAAATGTTTCACCATTTTGTTCCCATCAATTTTGTTTAAAAATAGTTCCACTATTTTGGCCGGTCAAATTCCATCTCTCGTCCGCCTACATACTTAATGTAAATTCCTCGCATTTCATACTTTTAGCATGAGCGAGACCTTCGCAGCGTGAGTCAGCAGGACAGATGTTCCATATGGGATCACCAATCTCGCACACCATTTACATTTTTGCGCCAAACAAAAAGTCACAACATCAAATTGCAAACGTACTACGGATATGTGAGAGGGGCAGCTTCCTCGGAAATCTAAAATAAAATGTAATACGAATTGGACGTCCGTTCGTGGTATTTTCCCTTCGGGCGTGTTGCAACAGAATCCGTTGACACTAAATCGATCGTTTATTTAAAATCAGCCATGAGAGCGCGAGGGAGGCCGCGTACACTCATACGAGTACATCCGTCGAGCGCCAGAATTCCCATAAAAGCTTTTAATGGAAGGGAGCAGTGCGTGTGTTCGCGAGCTGCGTGACCCATTGCCGAGTTCGCCAACGATATTCATCCGAACCAAACAATACATGTTACAATGTTTACGGCAATTACACTTTGTAAATATTTAAATTGTTAAACATATTAGCTGAATTATCGTCGTTTGCATTGAAGTCTTCTAATTAACGAAAAGATGTTCAAATGTAAAGTTTTACGAAATTTTAAATGTTTGATGTTCAAGATTTTCTATAAAAACATATAGTTTCAGAAATGACAAAGTATCTATATAATAAAAGAGTGCCGACCTAAATTACATCTTTTTGGGAATAAAATGAGGCTATTTGTCTTCAATATTTTTTTGGAAGTCTGGGCCAATATGGCACAAATCAAATGAGATTTGGTGTGAGTTGTCTAAGGTGTCACAGCTTGGTGGTTTCCAGTCGTGTCGCGTGGCGTTCGCCTTTCTGCCCCTAGAGCCGGTGTCACGTGCCCGGCTATTTTAGCTTCGGCAGAATAGAGCACGCTGTGTGTTTAAACTTCGAAGTAAAACATTGCAATTTTGTTCCGTATTCGTAATTAACGAGTAATGAGTGCCAAAGTGCTCGCTAACGGCTCAGTTCGCTTCTGACGTTGCCCGCGTTACACTCTTCGCTAGCAATTGTAATCCACACATGCACGCTGATGTATGGGCTGTTAAATTGCTAGTGTTTGTGCGTGGAGGAAGGTCGTAAACGTGATGCCTATCCGGTTTTATACGAGCTCTTGAAGGAGCGCTGCCTTACGTATGCGCTGAATCATGATTTATAGCCGAGTTATGTAGATTATTGGTAAATAACTGTTGAAATATTGGACGCGTTTCGCGCGTGTAGGTATAAATCATCGTAAATAAACATATTGAGTTGCTTATGCTTACAAAAAAAAATCGGAAGGTTCTAAAAGAAAATTATCATTATTAAAAATGTATAGGTACGTAGATACTATATCATTTTGTTGCTATAATCCCAGCATTTTGTTGTTGTTTTAATTTAATTTTAGATTTCGCATATATCAGAATAGAGCACAGCTGAAAGACGTACTTATCTATTGATTTATTCCTTCGAGGCGTTTCTTTGAAGCTCGCACTAGTTTGTTCGGTCAGTGGTCCACATTGCTCGGTCCGCTGCATCTCTTTAATAATGTCGTTACCGTATTCTCGTTATATAAATAATCGGCTGTCGCACATTGACAGATGGAGATGAGCTCGTCGCGGCCCTGCGCCAGGGCTGCCCATGTATTTGAAATTCATAAATGTCAACTATTTATTTTAAGGCTGAGTCAAGCGAGGGCTAGTTACAAGTACTCATTTCACTCGTTTCGATAACTCCCTGTTGTATTAGTAGATTGGTTAATTAGTCTGTTAAACGCTTTGTTGGTAGCAACTTACAACTTTTTAAATATAAGCATGAGGTGATGTGGGATCGAGCAGCCCTGTCAGTGTGTAGTGTAACATTTGGAGCGCTCAATCCCGAACACGTGTAGCCGCGGAGCGGATCACTCCGATTCTGAACATTAGTGATATGTCATACTTGTAGCCGCAATAATAATAGATATACTACATACTAACATTTTTTTGTGAAGCAAGTGACAGGTGATATAAACTTGTGCCATTAATGTGATTTTACTGACCACTTCGGTGTGATGACAATTTTAGATTAAAGCTAGAATTATTTAGATAAAAGATTTGATTTTTATAATATCATAGAGGTAATAATTACATATCAGACTTCCACTTAAAGTAAGTTAATGTAAATTTGTATAAATTTTTAAGGCTGCTTAAAGACTACAAATACCATAAGTTGGCATCGGCCATCGATGTAATGCGTTCTCGACCTGCGAAACGTTTTACCACTTTCATCTACCTACATTTATTATTACCTTCAAAATGTTAACAATGCTAGTACTGAAATAGAAACAGCGAAATATACTTAGATACAAGTACGTGGCGTATAAGTAGATACTATTAGGAGAAGCTACAATGTGTAGTATGCTACATTGCTACGAGTGGGTGTCAGCGCGAAAAGCTCACGCCGCGTCCGTCACCGGAATTTGCGAACTTCCGCTTCATTGTTGTCTAAAACAAAGATTTTTGACAACGCCCTGGGGTACAAAATATTGAAGGACCCGAAGTACCTACTTCCGATTTGAATAGGAGTAGAGTATTCACAAATTACCGATTAATTATTATTTGTATCACCGATATTTAATTTAAGGTCTAGGCTTAATTTTAAATCTTTATTCTAATAATATAATCATGAAATCAACTCAAAATAATTTTATCGCAACAATTATTTAGTTAGGAGTTACTTTATGGAACGTTGATGTTTATGAATGGCAGTGCTCAGTAAACGTGTTTTATTCGGTTGGTTCTGTAGTCGGAACAAAAATACGGAGCGGAGCTTTTACAGATTTGCTATTGTTAGCCATTCCAAACGTATAATTATAAAAGTTGAAAATGCAAACAGTTTGCGAACCAGTGAATGAAGCGTAGAATGTAAACTGTTATTATTGGATCGTTCAGTATTCAGCGAGATTGACACGTCAGCGGCGGCGTTTCTTCCGTCACGAGAGTTGGCGAAATGGTTGATATCGCGGAATGGCATGTGCCAGTGATCAAAGCGGGGCAGCGGCGCGCTGCCACAGTGCCGCGCAGTAATGCAGTGCCACCGAGAGCTGTAAACAAACATCGATTAATGTCCGGCGCTAGGGTGGCCAGGTTGTCGAACCTAATAGCCGGATAGATCAACCAGTTGGTCTAACTTTTGGGTTAAAAGGCCGGATACGTGTTGCTAACTCCAAGAAAAACCAAGTCGCTAAACTCGACGGTAAAAAAGATCGCTCAAGCTTATTTGTATTTTCCACCAGCCGAACTCAAACTCTGACAATGAAAAAAGGGATGCTGAGGCCAACTAAGGATTAAAACGATTGTAATCTGGTCTTTAAACCACTCTTATCTAGACTTGCCTATATTTAATAGCTTAAAAAATTACAATAATGCCGGACACCCCGTAATTTGCCGGAAATGCATTAAAAAGCCGAACTATGTCCGGGTTTATCCGGACGGCTGGTAGCCCTAGGCACAGTGACGAGCGGATTGCTCCTCACTCGCTACTCGCCATTAGCGCGTCGCCAATGTTGTACCCACGCTACTGTGTGTACGGCAACACGCAACACGCAACACGGCTTTGGCAACGCGGCAGATGCTCAGATTGTGCTCAATTTTATTGAAACCCTATTTTAGGTGCAAAAATGGGTCGCACGTATCGGCAAAGTAGATGATAATGTATTCGTGTTGGCTGTTTATCTGAGTGGTATTGTCCCACTATTAAACTCTTAACAAGTTCGTTCATCTTTAGATGCTTGTACCTATAGGTAATAGATT
Organism: Urbanus proteus proteus; assembly: GCA_018251915.1. Classification (NCBI taxonomy): domain Eukaryota; kingdom Metazoa; phylum Arthropoda; class Insecta; order Lepidoptera; family Hesperiidae; genus Urbanus; species Urbanus proteus. The sequence continues at coordinate 10,386 of DWPV01002148.1, forward strand.
ATATTTCTGTGTGCTGTAAATAATAAAATTATGGTACGGAAAGCCTTATAAAATACGATTTTCTACATATTTGTATACCAATACCGCAGTATAAGTTTCCTATAACTAAAATTTATTCCCATCTAAATTGCTCAGTAAACCGCACGGTAAACATTAACTCGGTAATTTTGGTTAGAGGTTAAACTTATACACATTTCACAGTGGTATCAGAACATGAAACATTACAAATTGTAACATTTAATTCAGGGGCTATATTAAATAGATTTTGTAATTAGTATGTTGCAACTTACTTCAGCATCATTAAAGTAATCTGTTCAAAGTAGGTAATTTTTATAATTGATGGCTAACAAATTGATAAGTAAATTTCATACGGATCCCATCAGCTCCCTGACAGGCGCCTAGGCGCTTCGCTCTGTTAGCAGAGTGGCGCGGGTGGCGCCTATTCAAGTGACGTTTCAAATAAAAATGGCGTCAGCGTAGCGGGCAACAGGTTTAATTGAGCCCTTTGATGTTCACTTGCGCAAGCTCTGAGCCGCTTCCATCGTATTGTTTGTTTCCCTGATTGACAGCCCTGCGATATTCCATCGGATTGTTTTAACTATTTGGTAATAATAGCCCTTGTTTGCGTAGTACTAAGCTTTAGGAAGGTTATCAGAAATTCATGTTAGGTAAAATAACTTTCAGTTACGTAATTTTTGTTATTCGTATTTTTCTCAAAAAATCCTTTCTATCACTGTGTTTCATTTAATACCCTTATCATGGGGGCCGGTAAAGAAAAATATCATAAGTCGAAAAATAACATAGGCGTACGCCATATACATTCTTTGTGTAGACCAATTGGCTGTGGTAGCATAAAATAATATAATTATAATCTTAAGAGAATACATTTTAATTTTATAGTGTTTTACACTCATAATTTTGTTAAGGGCGCTATGTACGCAAACAAAAACTACGTAGTGCACAACGTCTAGACCCAGAATGGAAATCAAAATTCGTTATTGTCATCCAATCTAATCGTGCTCTTAGTTTTATTATTCAGATTACTAAAAATATTAACTCAATTTAAATACTTAAGTAATCCTATTTTTAAGCAAGCTAATGTGTCACAAATGAAGCTTTGAGACGCCGCTGCGAAGTTAAATCGCGCAAATGTGTCAAGTGTCAGCGTGACAGAATTATAATAGAACGTTAACGTGACAAAGGGCGCAGCTGGTAATTTGGTTATTAAGTAATGAGGAGGTACATTGTTAATCATCGCAGTCGGTGGTCCCTCGACGCACTGGGATATCTAATTTATTAAACTCTTTTAAAAACACGTGTTAAATTTTAATAGTATGGCAATTTGAGTAGCTTAAGGGCGTATTATGATCAGGAAAACAATGGTTGAAGGTATTGTTTTCAATGTTCTGTAATATGCAGTTCTTAATAGTAACGCAATCAAAAGTCTAAGGCTCATAATTTATGCTTTATGGGACAATAAAATTAGAGACATGCGACGTATTTTGGCGGTATTGTACTTTAATTTACCCTTATACAACAGGTCTTATTTTCGCCGACCTATTTCTATGTTACGAATTCTTACATAAACGATCAGTACAAGATCTAACGGCGCAAACCACTCCCCGATGTAAATCCTGGATGCGTCACTGCTATGTAATTCTGTAAAGGTTGTAACATAACTTAAAAAGGTTTATGAGCTCAGACCTTTATATTTGGTAATTTTGAATGTCACACTTAATAATGAAGATTGACAAAGAGCGAGGGTGACATAGCTGGGTGTGAGCGCCGCCGGTGGTCCCGCACGTGGCCCCGCGGCTGCTGGCTGCATTGTGCTGGCGGAGAGCTGCGAGCCACTTCTATTTCGAGCACATTATTGACATGCTAATGACATTCTCTAAATTAAGTGCGGCCTGCGTCGCTACGTTGCTATCACGCACGATATTTATGTACATGGCGTAAACGTTGCCTGAATGATTGACAATGAAATGTATGATGATAAAATGAAAATTACATATACAATTCAATAAGATTGTAACTGAATAATATTTACGTGGTTTATTATGAAACTTATAATTACAGATGCAAAACTATCTTGCATGCTATCTCGCATGAGCAAAACCGGAAATAAGTTGTTGGAAGAGCGTAGAATAGTATCATGTGATCATTGAAGATGTTACAGTAATTTTTACGGTAAAAGTGACTTTAAATATTTCAACGCAACTATTATTCAAATAAAATATTATAATATACGAAGAAAAAAATGAACTAGTGGGCAATAACCGCAGTTCTAAATTAAAAACGTAATGACCCGCGCTGGCGCCGCTCCACTCCGATGTGTAGGCATTCTCCGATTGCGATATCATCTAAGATCCGCTCCGATTCAGAAGCTTTTAGAGGCGAGAAAATATTATATTCACAAACATTAAATTACTGTAATATATTATGCGGAAACGAACGTAAGTGTGAAGCGGCAGGAAATAAACTACGAACGGTTCACTACGCGAGCGCTGATTGAGCGGAGTGGGCGGCGGCGTGCCGCGCTGCTGCACGTCACGTGTGTCATCCAGTATAAATATACCTATTGCGTAGCTGAGAGCTACAATGTACAATGAGTACGCGTGCCGAGCGTCCCCGTCATTTTTTCTGCCAATTTTTATGTATGAAACTATACACAGTTTACAGTTCCAGGCCTCAACTTGTTAGAATTCATTTCATTCATGTTACTGTGAACTATTTTGAAAATGTAGCAGAAATTGCGTATAAAATGCCATTAAGCTATACAGTCGTTAATATTATCATTACTGACATGTGTTACGCCTGAAAATGGAGCGTCATCGGGGGAAGTCGACTCTACAACTGTTAGTCGATAAACGGTCGTTGATGTGTGTAACTATTTCACAATTTCGTTCGTAAGCGAGCGAATAATTAAAACGCATTTAATTTGTGGGTAAATATTTAGCGGATGCATAAAATTATACCAGCTAGTTGTGAGCACGCGGCGGTCATCGCTGCGTTCATAACATTAGAGTAATAACTGTTTTATCGCTTATAATACTTGTAAAACAAACACAAAATGTTGGAGATTTGTAAAAAGTAATACATAGTGACAAAACTATCTATTATAGGTAATATTATTAATTTCACTTTATAGAAAGTAACGTTGTATATCCTATAGATTTTCGTAAGAACTTATCTTTAATCTTTTTTGTGCATTCAGTATATAAATCCTATTGTTCATGCAGATATTAAATTGGAAAGCTTTTAAAAATTAATTTCAAAATCGTTTTGAGCACTCGCCAGCGCAGTGTCGTAACCGCGAAGGTTGAATAATGAATTCCGACGTTCCTTCCGGCCGCACTTGTATTTTGATTTTAAATAAAATATCATTTTTGTATCCTGTTTGCAAATTATTGCTTGCAAATAACAATATTTGCAAGTAAGTTTGAAACATTCGCGGAAGCGCGGATCCCACCGGAAATGTTTGAAAGCAGCTCGTAAGGCGTGATGCGTCACATACGCACGTGCTCTTCTGTTAAGAATAGCGATGGTAGCGCTAAAATACTTGCAATTTTCCGTAATGAAAACATAATAACAAATGTAACGGTTTATAGCATTATTTTGATGTCAACAATAATTAAAAAATAAATTGACGTAGATCAATTCATTAATATCTTCCCAATTAGACATTTTTACAAACGAGATTTCAAACTTAGTTAACACGTAGATAATTTAGGAAATTAATCTCCAGTGAAACGTGCCCAGATAAATCAATTCGGACGTCGACGGAGCGATTGGCCGAATAACTTGTAGCAATAAACAGGCCATTAGCGCAGCGGCGAGCTGTATCGCCAGCTGTGAGCGGCCGCTCTCCCGGGACTCCTTATTTCACATATTGAACCAGCCCTAAGAGTTTCAATACTACTTTTATGCTAACATTTTCGTTCTTGTAAGTGTCAGATGAAAACAATCGCATATTTTCGGGTTATTGCATAGGTTTCATTGACGTCTTTTGATTTCGTTTTTATTTATATATGACGTTTATAGGTACTCTACTTATTTTTTAGCTGATTTTTGTTTTGATTTTAAGGATTTGTGGATTAGTTTTCGAGTGTATCATTTGCACCAACAATGATATAATAACCAGCATGACGGTACGGAATGTAAATATTTTGTATTTTCAATGACAAATTTGGAACCTCAGTTTTCATAACACTACAAGGGATAATTAAGACAATAATTTTGGCAACCCTAAGTGCACCACGTGTGCGGTGCTGAATTGTATCGCAAAATCGCAACCCTCAGCGTAAATGCATCGTTGTATCGTGGACCGTGACGCATTCGGGTCGAGAATGTGTGGTATGACATGATTGTTCGGTTTTCGCGTAGTTAGCGTCGCGGGGTGATGTCACGGCGCTCCATTCACCGCCCGCGCTCGCTCCTCGCCTCTCCTCGCCTCTCCTCGCCTCTCCTCGCTGCTCCTCGCCGCTGGACACATTTGGACACTTCCGCCGCTTCCGATTTGCGTTTCATCCCACTTGCTCACTTTACTCGGTGATTCGCACCCAACGGATATACTATTTTTAATCAACCATCATCTGGCACACCGGTTGGGGTGCCTGATTATAGCGAAAGATTTATTTGAAGCGGGGATCACCGGCCCGAGAGATAATAAAATATTCTGATCTTTTAATACGCGCACTGCGGGCCGAGCGCGCGTAGGTTTAATGGCTCTTTCCAGTTCCCCTGTATGACATGTCTTGCTATTTCCGAATTATGAATTCCGAAACACATTATTTTATTTTAATGTAACAAGTCCCAAGGAATATTTTATAGTGTTTATATTTAAAAACTCAAAGGTTTACATGTCATCTTTGACAGTAATGTACCGCTTAAAATAAAAAAAACACACATGAAATAATATATAGCCACTTATATTATTTGCACGATTAATTGTATAAACCCACAATAAGCAAATGTCATTTGAACCATTAACTCTTGTGCAGGAATGTAATCGGAAACGAAAGCTTTTAGTGCTTTCATATGTCGGGTTTCACCCGTTTGAGAGAAATCTGCTTGCTTTCAGCATTTCAATGATTAAACTACTAAAAATCCAATAAACTAACTTTAATGATTTTAAGTTATTCTATAATTCTATATCTCAGCAGTTTATCTAATGCCATCTTACTGCAAAAATGGAAACTTGCCAGCGTTGGTTCGTTGTCTCGTATTGGGGGTTCGGGACAACTCAAACGCTTCAAATGTGTTGTACATTGGATAGATGGGGCTACGTGTACTTTGAAAAGTTTATAAATAAAACCAAGGCCAATAATAACAATGGCTTTTATTTTTGCATTTTTTGTAATTAGACTGCCGTATTCGATTTCGATATTATTGTTGTTGTATGAAAGGGGTATCACTGACATGCGGGCGTGTGTGATTATTTAATATGTGTAGAGGCTGTAGAGATTGCAGAACGCTAACAATACAATTGTACTAGAAAAATCATGTACCTACTTGTACATAATCTTTTTATTTTTAATAGAGTAGTTCAGTATATTTTTTGTTTGCCAGTGTGGGCGTAGTTAGGATGATCCTTGTTTATATTATAACCGTTATTAACTTTATGTAAGCGATTGATAACGTTAAGATTTATTTAAATGAAATTGGAGTTTTTCTAAATAACGAATTAATCATGAGAAAAATGACGATTAATTTGAATTTGAATTTTAAAATTTACTGTAACAATAAAAATATTTAATTGGCTTCTATCAGCCACCTAGATATCAAGCTACATGAATGTATTGTGTCGTGCGCAGGCGGCGGCGCGGCGCGCGTCGGGCCGGCGTTCGCGGCGCGGCAGCGCACGGGCGTGCTGGCGCGCGCGGGGGACGCCGTCGACCTCTCCTGCCGGGTGCTGCGCCTCGCCGACAGAGCGGTAAGAACATAAGCAACATCAAGGAACTACGTGTACTTTTGTTTGATGAAAAATCATTTTTCATACTAGTTCTATGAAAACTGAGCGAAGTGAGTGAAAGCTACTTGCACGTGCTTACAGTGGGTGACATTAGTTATAGTAATTAACGTAAAGTAAATACGTAGACGTCGTTAGAATTGAAAAAAGCTTGTTTCATTCAGGATCTTTTTATGTCGTGAAAAGAACAAAAAGACAATATAAACGAGTCCGATTACATAAATTTTTAGTTTGTCACAAACAGGGTTAATTTACCTACAACTCAACAGTCCGTCGTTTTTAAATACTTGAGTGAATGTAGAGATAAATTAATGGTAGATTATATTTAATGTTATAATTAACAATATAAAAAAAAAACAGGCACGACCTTTAGATAAATCTCATGAACTTATAAAACGATAAAATAGATTTTTAATCAGGCACCACGGATGGTACGGTAGGCCACGGATAGACACACGGACGACAAACGACAATTAAGTTAAAAATTGTAGAGCTCTTCTAGATAACGTTCAATTGGCGACATGTACTCTAATCTCTGGTCTAGAGGGAGGCTGCGTGTGGGGCGGGTAGGTAGACCCTAAGCAGCATCCAATCAGTTCCCAATTAGAGCGGAGAGCTTCGAGCGCCTGTTGAGACGGCGCGCCGTGCGGCGGCGGAGCGTGCGGCGGTGATCAATGTGTCTTCATTAATAGTTCGTGCTTTTGTAATGAGCTTCTACTTTTTTTACATGAAATCTGATTTTAGGTATATTATCTGGTTTTAGGGATTTATTTTAGGGATATTAAATTCTTACTCCTGCTCCGTCTGGTTACTACACGTATAATTTGGGCGTGTGAAGTATAGGATAGGTAAGATAAGAAAATTTGTATTTTTACCCTGTACTGTTCATAGACAACTAATGCAGACGATTGTCGCCTATTTTATGGATGGTACCTCGTCACATTTTTTTAATTTATTGCATTATCTCAGTCTACAAGCGAATAAACTGCACAATTCAATTCCTTGTAAAGTCGATTTGGAAAGCTTATAACTTGATCAAAAGATGAAACGATCAGATATAATACTACTGTATGTACAATTACTAGTAACGAGTTCGTTGTAATACTACTGGAAATATGGACGAATTACTCAGAACTATCTTCTGGTAGTTCTAGGTAAGTCAGTAACGTCAGCCGATTAAAAGGGATGTTGTGGCGGGTGGCGATGGTGATGGTGGGCAGCGGTGGCGCCTGACGCCTCGGCTTCCGCGAAACGAGCGCAGTAATTGACGCCGCGGTATAAATACCCAAGGCCAATGTCACAGAGCTTTGTTGGGGCACTGAGGATGTCCGCTCGCCACCATTGTATCTGGGTAACATGTGCCAAACAACACAATGACTCAAAATATGACGAACGATAAAAATATGACATGTGATAGATCTATTATTATCTTCTGTAGCTATTTTGACAACGTGTAGATAAAGATGAAGAAAATGTTTCATGTTAAGACAAGCAAGTGAATTCTCGAGGCAAATAAATTATCAAAACAAACATTTAAGACAACATTGCATACATTTACAGATCAATTGAAGATGTACACGTATAAAATGTATATGGTATGGACCAAGTGATAAATGCGGGCATTTTTCATAATGCCCGGGCATTATGAATAATGACAGGCTGTTTTGGGCGAA
>DWPV01002149.1:0-18027 GCA_018251915.1 Urbanus proteus proteus
TGTCCATGGCACCCACGACACAGGAGAAAATCCTACTGTGGGGCTATGAGTGTGAAGCGTTATTTATTTATTTAAGGTTATCACCATTGCAACATCCGGGACGTCAAAGATCGTAAAGAGAAAAGTTTAACTATATGTAATTAAACGCGTGCGAAACCGCGGGCAAAACCTAGTGGTTTATATGATTGTCCGTACAAATATCATAACCATTACAATACTCGCAATCCGCATCGCGCACAACCTTGCATTCGTTTCATTAAATAAATCGTTTCGGAAATAAAACCTTTTGTACTTATGATAATATATGTGGGAATATTAAATAGGTTTCAGCTCCCAGCTAAACCACTCTGGTGGTTTTCAGTGCGACGGGTTACGGTTGATGAATTTTGGGTGATATTGGTTTCAGATACAATAAACTTACCGAAAACAAATGTAAATAAAAATTAAGGGTCTGTGAATAATGAATAATATTTTTTATTATTCTGCATTATAACAGTGTTAAGCGTTACTGTGTTCTGGTTTGTAGGGTGGGTAAGGGAGACATAGTTATCCGAGGTGTTCGAACTTAGTCCTCGAGAGAAGCAACAGATTTGGGATTGGCCTCATATGAGTTCTAATCTTATCCTGGATAATTTATAGACAAACATGAGTTGCAGTAGCCACTTATTCAGTGGACTTTATGCTCGTTTGCTACTTCTATACATCCAAAAAAGTTTGAAACTTAAACCGCATCTTACTTAACATCAGGTAAGATGGCAGCCAAACCTAAGCCTATTAAAAGTAAAAAAAAACACCATTATAGTCTTAGACTTAGACGCCAGTCTTAGACTCTAGACTATACTTAGCGCTGGTCTATTTTAAAACTTTTTGTAGACTCTTGGTTTTTAATATAAACCAAGATGTTACACAAAAACGCTGATGCCAGTGTAATTATCCTCCATTTGCCTATAAGAGGATGTTTTCCGAAACCCGGCATCAAATTAGAGCGAGGCAGCGTTGTTTTTCTACGAACAGATTTATAGCAACACTTAGCTTTCCACTTTGCCATGAGGAGTTGAAATTTTCCTTTTGCGTATGGTGTCTTTGTTAGCGGTTGAAATGTGCGTTTTCTGTTAGTTTCTCAGTTGGGATTTATATTTAAACACTTAATAAAATTTTAAATAATTAGTACGTCGTACGTCGTAATAAAAACTAATTAGGTACTATTTTTCATTATTGCAAAAATGTAGGTAACTTCTAAATTAAAGCGATAACTTTGAAGTTAATGAAACTTTATTTTTGTTTAGAAAAAGAAAGAAATTATCGTATTTAAAGTACATTAATTAACTTTAAGACACCAAAGAGAATTGTTCATAAAATTGCACATTGCTCATTAAGTCTTAAGTAATCTCTCTAGAAATAATTAAACTAAGTTCCCTACAAAAAGTAAATATAATATTATTTTACCACTTAACCACACAAGAAATCTGACCAGTCGATCAACATAAAACCTGGTTTTATTTATTTTAAATCATCCTAACGTTTATCTAAACTTTTTTATTTGGTTTGCCACCCACGTCTTAGATAGGCGCCATAAAAAATACGGACCATATGAACATTTACACGACATGTGCACAGTCCTATTATCCCGTTTATAATAAGTCCCAGATTTGATTCTGCTAACATTTTTTTCTCGTATAAAACTAAAACTTGTATACTTTGCTTACTATAGGTACACATGGCAAAGAAAATTTTACTATTACAAAAAATCATGTCCTCAAAACCTATAGCGAATCAGAGAAGATTTAAAGACTAACTTAACACTGAAGCCACGAACGAGTCAGTGAAAACAATTTCAAGCCACGGAGAAAGTCAGTAAAAACAATTACATTTAATAGCTTAAATCGCTTGCAATCGCGCCGCGCCTCGGCAAAGTGCAAACTCCATACTCCGTTGTTTATACAGGGCGTTGTTAAAAGAATGCTGGCTCAAATTCAAACTGGCAAAAAGCGCTTAGGTGTTTAATTAATTTAAAAGCTTTGAAAGAAGAGGGGACTCTGTTAGAACACAATGCGATTGCCTTTTAGTTGCTTTTTTAATCTACTTCCTACTGTAAATTATATTTTTAGTAAACAAAGTAGAATGCGTTTCCTGACCTGGAAATAGACTTATCCTTTGATTACGAAAGTAACTATTGAGTTTAGTAGTAAATATAAACGAAAGCTGGACCGCTAAAGTGTAAATTGCCCCAGTTTATTCTTGCTATTGCTTGCTTTTGAAAATAAATTAGCCGTTATCTTTACCTTTAAGTCCATTTTTTATAAGTCATAATTTTAAAAAGCCTATGTCACTATGATAATTGAGACGAAGCCAACGACATCTCATATGTCAAAATCCCCAAACCCTTTGGGTGTAGAGCACGCCACAGAAATAGTCAGGTGAAAATGCGTGTATATGCGTACCCTCAAAAATATTTCCCATCTGACGCAGTCGTGTAAAAAAAAGTTGACGACCTCCGTGGCGGAGCGGTTACCGTCTGACGCGCAATGGGTCCCGGGTTCGATTCCCGGCCAGACAGACCTGAATGATGAGTTTTTATTACTTTTCTAGGTCTGGGTGTTTGTGTAGTCGTCTTTGTATGTCCATGGCACCTACGACACAGGAGAAAATCTGTGGGGCTATATTCCAAACACATTCAGTTAAATAGAAGTAGTTAAACGTTAAGACTTAATCCGTAGGCTAATAGAGCAACATAATAAAAAGCTTGTAAAAGTAAGATGGCGACTTTACCCAGATATTGTTTCGCAAACTCGTAATCTGATAAGTTTGTGAGTTAAATTGAATATTTACTGTAATGGTCGCTTTGAATGAAGTTCTCTCAGTACTCAGGACTTGTTTACATTAATGGTCTAGTTTAAGATATTTTCTTACCAACGAACACTTATTGGTATAACTTGTATCAATAAAAAATAATACAACCTAGTGGAATTTCTATTATACATATATGTATGTATCTCGCTCTTCTGCTGTCTGTCCCTATGTATGCTTAGATCTTTAAAACTATGCAACGTGTTTTGATGTGTTTTTTTTTAATAGATTGTGAGTGAGTGATTCAAGTGGTAGATTTATAGGTAATTTAACGCGTGCGGAGCCGTGGGCAAAAGCTAGTTCTTTATATTGTGAGAAATACAAACGTACAAGAGCGGCTATTTTTAATTACATAATTGACACAATGTATAGACGATTGTGGAGTGATTTGGAATGACTCCTATTAATTTATCTACCTGCCCATATAACCAATTAAACTAGAACATAACAATTTATACTACTTTAATAAGAGAAAATAGTTGTGACAGTGATGCCACAATTGAACCAATTTTACCACCTTTTAAATTAATACATCCACTCGAAAATTACCCTTTTAAGGCACTCATGTAATAAATGACAAACATATCTATTTTATTCATACAGTATAGATTCCAAACAATAAATTTCCGGACCCATTAAACAATCACCTCAAAGTTCAAGGTCCATATTAACAATTCCACTGATAAGAATGGTGTCAAAAAACCTCTTATCTCGCCATAAAAATAAATTACATAATGGGTGTAAGCCTTTAATATTTGCATATGCAAAGTTTGTGATAAGGATTATCAATTTAAGGAACTACTGCTTTTAATGTGTTTAAGTATTTTAACGCTATGAATATTGATTGGTGGAGTTTTAATTTGCATTGTATCGTGGGTGTTTGTGTTCTTGTGTGTGTGTCCATGACATATGTGATGAAACCCTTTGTAGTTCGACTCGGGCGGCAACACCGCCACACTTATTTCTGGCTTATAAAAGTAGTGTAATTTTGTGTACTACCTAACTTCAAAAAATATATATTTCGTCCTTGTAACAAAAAACTACATTGGACTGGCGTGGCGAAGTATGCTCCACTCAGTAGTAGCGAGTGAACCGTGCCCAGCAGTGGGTTACAATCATCACATTCCCTTTTTTTTTCTTTCGTCAACTTTCTACTCGTCTCATTGGAGTAGCATGGTGTAATATGCCCCAGCATTCCCCAATAACACGAAGGTCTGTGACCAGAAGTGAGACCTAGGATAATAACTTATTACCAATCAAGATTATTCATTACTTGCCTACCATATTCACATTTCATTCAATTTTTTTACAAATTACTAATTGACCAAAAACTCCACTTTTGGAGAGCCATGTCCAGAAAACTTGACTGATAGATGATGATGGATGGAATATCCGATATTGAAATGCAATTACGTCACGACCTAACCGAAAAAAGGCTGATAGCGTATAAAACTGGAAATGGAAACCTATACGATTCATATTAGGTTATGGCTGACGGTTTTTTTTTTAATGCCGGGATAGGTTTATATTGTACTAGCCACCCGCCCCGGCTTCGCACGGATGCAATGCTGATACTAAATATACTACAGAATAAACTGATGTTATTATACATATAAATCTTCCTCTTCAATCACTCTATCTGTTAATAAAAAACCGCATCAAAATCCGTTGCGTAGTTTTAAAGATTTAAGCATACATAGGGATATAGGGACAGAGAAAGCGACTTTGTTTTATTGATTCAGAATTAAATGAAACCCGTAAAACATAGTCAACAACACAGTTCCAACACGGATGGGTAGAGACAATATCATTATTGTTACACTAGCTGATCCCCGCGGTTTCACCCGCGTTTAAAAAGTAAAAAGGAATACATATTTAAACATAACTAAAATTCCGCTCTCCCACTCCCTTCAGCTATCTTCCAGTGAAACTTCCGTCAAAATCGGTCCAGCCGTTTAAAAATTATCTCAGCCAAACAGACAGACATTTTTCTAAATTTCATTTATGCTATACGCATCGTGTATATTTTTATGTGCATTGAGTAAAAAGTTGTAACTTTGAAATCACAAACCGATACCTCAATATTATTTATTAGTATATTCGAAAGATAATCATAAAATATGTAAGTAAACATGAAAAAAAATCACACCTTTCTCAAAAACCGCACCTTAAATTAAAAAAAATATATTAATATCTTATTCCTCGTAATTTTCAAAATACATCCATAAGTCCATAGCCTTACCAGGAGCCACAATTAACGTGCTCCATATATCATAATAACGTGTTTCGGTATGCTAATGTCTTTTATGAGACCGGCCTCCGGTGATATAGTCCTCAGGTAATGCATGTCAGGGATGGTTTATAAAATATGCATAGGGATGGGGCTTAATGCTATGCTACCCTTCTACATCACTATTTTGTCATTATTATGGCAGCGATTTATGGTCGATGTCTTTGTTTTTTTTTTAGTTTGAAATAAATAAATATTAGAGCTTCTAAATCAAAATCAAAATCAAAAATATTTTATTCAAAGTAGATTCTTTACAGAATTCTTTTTGAACGTCAATAATATTTTTCTTCTACCACCACTTCGGAAGGTGTTTAGTTATGGAGAAGAAGCGGCGCAAGAAACTCCATAACACACATCTTTTAAAACATCACATCTACATCACTTAATCAATCTAAACGCAAAAATATACGTCCAATGTCTAAGATTTTTTTTTAAGACAGTTAACACAATCCATGTGATTGCTATCAAATACACTACTAATATCACTACGTCTCTTCTTTGCTGTGCGGTGATGGTCTTCAATGACATCATTCTTCTGTGTCCCCTAGATATCATAGGACGTTACTAAGGGCATCTAGGATATGGGAAGCAGCGTCTTCCTCTGTAACATCAACACTTACTCCATTTACCAATGTCAAGGTCCAAGGTCACGCAAACTATTACCAAAATGCCCATTTAAGGAAGGCCTATGTCTGGCAATGGCCCTCAAAGCGCTAATATATGAATCACTAATTAGGTTACTTAACAGAAAACATACTTACAAAGTAATCCAGCAAAAGTCCGTGTATCTTACAAACAGCTACATAACTGCTCTTTTTGAGAATAAGAGTCATATTAACGTCGGAATTCTGTGAACGCGTAATCACGTTAATCATGAGCCATGCGATTATGAACCTTGTACCCTCCACATAAAGACGGGAACATCACAAGCCATCACGTAACTAGGTTTTGTAAAACGTCACATAAACCTCACAGAATAATGAGCGTTAGGGCGGTTTCAGACAGTGCGCTTAAACAAACGTAAATCGGACGTGAGTTATCGTATGTTTTTGCCATTGTGGGGTTTGTTCGGGTTTCTTTATAACTTACAGGTTAATGGTGTTATATATTACTTGAAACGACTTTTGTCAAGTCTGTCTCTAATAAGAAGGCAATAAATAGGTAATTGAATGATATTTGTTTTCTCCCCTATTAATATGGTACTATTCGAACGTTCCATAAATTTTAATATATTGCCAATCAATGACAATTGAGTTCCTAAAAAAATATTAATCATATTAATCGTATTAATAGTAAAAACCAACGTAATAACTAATAGATTTTAATTGTACAGACTCTAGTAAAAAACGATCAGTACGTCATTGAATAGTAACTTAATTGTACGTTATTACACTGAAAGAATTGTTACTATCTAATCTAAATTACAATCTTAAAATTCCAGAGAAGGAATTGTGTCAAAGACTTACTTTAAAACTTCAACGACCATAACTCACAGCGTTTGAAACGCGCGTTCTACGCGTAACGTCTGGAATATAGCCCAACGAAATGCGAAGTACGGTACCAACAATACAATGTAAGGGGTGTTAGGAGCTATGCAAGTAGGTCGTATAAATTCAAAGCCATCCGGCTGCGAATGGCACGTAAACTTGGACGGGCTTGGACAGTCCTTAATTGTAGGGTGACTATGGTTTTGGGTAATTTACGAGTGTGAGATATGTTATGTTATGTCCTGGTTTATGTGTTCTTGTGATTGTACGTACAGAATGAAATTATTTTATCTTAGTTATATCTTTTAAAGGTTTGTAAAGCACTATTAGTGAAACCAAGATTATGCTTTTGATAAAAAGTAGTGTTCGCAAAATAAAATCTAACAGTTTGGTACACACCTGACTACCTAAATGCATATGAAACAAAAATGTCCATACTCAAAACATTTTTCTTATTGCAACTTGCATATTAAGCAGCGCATAAAAAGTTTTTTTTTTTCGAATATCAAACAGAAAAACAGATGTACCTAGCTATCCAGAGTCCCTTGTGCTACCACTATGAATCTAACGACAATGCAAATTCATCAAGTAGTTGGACTGTAAAACGTGCCAATAAATGCACATACATCTAAAACAAACCTTTCTTCTGGTGCAGTCGGACAAAAACCATAAACTGTCCTTCATTAAAAGACCTCATGGTCACACTAACAAAGAAACAAGCCGCGGAAGGTGATGAGCGATGTGAACAAGGGTTGCTTACGAGTGTAATGAATGTTCGCTTGTCCGTCTTTACTGCTTTGTGCCGCTGACATGTGACGTCACGTTTTAAATGTGCGTAAAGGTACGAAGGTGAGCGTATATGGCAATTTGTGTCATGCGCGGTCGAAAATTGGATGGGTGTCTGCCAGTGGCTACATTGCTTTGAAATATAGATGCTACTCAATATAATTAGATAGAACAGGTCACTTTTTATTGAAGGTAGATGTTATGGACGTTGTGGAGCATTTAACTTCCCAAAATCGTAAAGTTAAAAATTTTAAAGACCTTTCGAGAAATTAAAACCAAAGAAAATATGTGAACAGTAAAATTTAAACCACACCCTAGATTAAAAAAACTAAATTAAAACTGGCTAGTCTCTCCAGGAGAGAATAAAATATACACGGTCAGTCCAAACAAAATGAGTTTAAAACAAAAAAATATTAAACCAACTACGGAAGGACAACAAATAACTATCGCGGACGGCAATATTTCATAATAACCGCTATTGTTCAAAAACTAACGAAAAAGTTATCCTTCCACAACGAAACGAATATTTTAAAAGGACTATCCCGTTTGGAACAGAATCCTGTAAAACAAACGTTAATCTCTCCTTTGAACTTAATGCAGCTAAAAAGGTAAAAAGAAACACAACTTGTTCTAAAGCCTTAACCTGTACGTTTCCGGGATCACCTGGTCATTCCAATTTGAACTTTACCTCCCGGGAATTTAACTGAAATACTATTGCGAGTCTAACTGAGATGGGAACTTAGTTGGATTTGTGACTTTAATGTCCTAATGATTGGGTTTAAAGCACTTTGTGATTGTCTTACGGGTGGTAAGGTGTTACTTGTAATACGTTTCTGATGACTTTTTAATTCGAGCCTCGTGTGAAACATCGACTCTTGCGCACTAATAGACACATTATTTTGATTGTTGAATGTATGATTTTCACATTTTGTCCTATTTGCACGCTCTACTGGGCCTCATTAGTTTAATTTAAGCAGCTTCATAACGACGTAATGTGTGAAACTTGTTACCTGTGCTCCCCGTCCATTAGGGTAATTCTTGGATAGAGTTGTATTGTTACCTGGAAAGAAGAATAGGCGTTTAGTTAAATGACTGAATCACTCGTATGCTGCAACATACTAGCGGGGTGTGTGAATTACTCTTTCTGTTATAAATTCGATACTTAGGTTTATTTACAACAAATGCAAAAAGATATTCTACTATTTCATCAAATGATATGATATTAAGTGTGGTATTAGTAGTCCAATTACAATGTAGTAAGTTTAAGATGATGTAAGTACAATGTAGTAAGTTTAAGATGATGTAAGATATTGATGTACACAGCATCAACTAATAAACAAGTCATATATTTTAAAAACTTCATCATCAACCCATTATTGTTCCACTGCTGGGCACGAAACTGCTCTCAGTGAGAGGAAAAAGGCCTTAGTCCACCACGCGGGCCAAGTGCGAATTGGTAGACTTCACACAACTTTGAGAACTTTTTTTTAAGAACTTTTATAAGAACACGATGTTTTC
Source organism: Urbanus proteus proteus (assembly GCA_018251915.1). Classification (NCBI taxonomy): domain Eukaryota; kingdom Metazoa; phylum Arthropoda; class Insecta; order Lepidoptera; family Hesperiidae; genus Urbanus; species Urbanus proteus. Next base: position 8,929 of record DWPV01002149.1, read on the forward strand.
CTTCGCCGTAAAGCAAGTGATAATTAATTTCTAATTCGCACACAAATCAGCGTGCCTGGGTTTTGAGTCTTGGACCCCTCGATTGAGATGCCAAGTTTCAACCATTAGGCTATCAATGCTCAACTTTTTAAAAACTTAATAGGTAGTAAGTATTCCTCCTAAAAATGTAATACAAAGAAGTATCTATGCTAAAAGACCTAAAATATGATAATATCTACTCTACACACCTTAGAGAACAGTTTTCGAACCGTAGCAGCCATAATCCTTCAATCTAGTGAGTAAACAGAGATGTTTGCTCATCACTTACAGAACACCTGAGTCGGGTTATGATTCCAATATTCCAACCGTTTTAGACATCGTAAAATTGGAATTAGGAATTTTTGGTACTAACTTTTAATAAGAAAATAGTTCGATTTGTTATGTTTTGAAAGTAAAATATTTTTGAAGTCTATTTTAAATAAGCAGGTTTAGTATTTAAATCTCGTTTCTTTAGTAAAAGCTGTTACTATTTTATCTACTACTAGCATTTTCCCGCGGCTTCTCACGCATTCAATTACATATAAACCTTCCTCTTGAATGACTCTATCTATTAACAAAACCGCTTTACAATCCATGCGTAGTTTTAAAGATATAAGCATACATACATAGGGACAAACAGCGGAAAGCGACTTTGTTTTATACTATGAAGTGATAGTGATGAGGACACGAATATATTAACACTTACAGTACTCTTACCAGTTTTATTAGTTTACAAGTTACATTCCAGGAATCATTGTAATTCCGAGATTAACTTATCACCACACTTCACTTCACTATAACCTTATCACATTCTAATATTAACTCTGAATACAATAATATTGAACTTTACAACGTTATACAACATACATATGTTCAATAGAAACTTATTGAAAGTGTTGAAAATTTATTAAGTACAGCAATCTATACCTATACAAATAAATAAAATTAAATTGTCTGTTTGTGATTTTAAAATATTTATTTTTAACTAAATGTATACGAAGAAAGTATACACGATACCTAGAATGAAAATGCAATTAATTTTTTTTTATCTATCTGTCTGTCTGTCTATTTGGCTGAGCTAATCTTCTAAACGGCTGGACCGATTTTGACGGGACTTTCACTGGCAGACAGCTGAAAGTCTAAGACGTAACATAGGCTATTTTAATTTTGGAAAAAATGATTAGCGCGCGCGCCACGCGCATGCGGGTCTCCTCGCGGGAGAACGGAATTGCAACTATGTTTAAATATGTATTCCATTTTACTTTTTAAACGCGAGTGAAACCGCGGGGATCAGCTAGTAAAGAATAATTTTACTATTGCTTATATATCACTCTTAGACGACACCCGTGTCCAACTGTGGTCCATAATGAGTGTACATCCACTGATATGTATTGGTCAAACACACAGACAAAAAGCACTTATATTATTCGCATAAACTCAAGGAAAAAGTGTATAAAATGATAATTTTTCAGCATTTCCTAAAGAAAAGTTGATTGAAGCCATAATCTTCCAATCTGTTAAGTAAACAGGGGTGTTTGCGCCGTACCCTGACCCCAGCTCCTTCGTATAAACAATTTCCCCATAACTTATCCATAACGATTTCATTATAGCGTTATTGGTTATTAAACAATCATTATGTCATTGTAACATAATGTCACGAGAGTGACATAATTAAGGAATATTTAGTGTTTTTTTTCATAAGCCGGTCACCGGTATAGGTGTCTCACTTACCACAATCTTTACACTTGTACATATAGCTTGAAAAGGTGGTAGAACCCCTTTTGGTCCGCCACCGAAGGCACCACCACCACGACTGTTTCTGCCTAATAACAACAGTGCTAAGCATTTATGTTTTTGTTTAAAAGGGCGAGGCATTCCAACTTAGAGTCAACGTAGTTCAGAGGTAGCTACAAATCAGCGCCCAACCATAGGTAAGACTTATCTGGAAGTGATTACGGATGTCATGAGCGGCAGTAGCCTCTTACGTGGACTGTTTGTTCGTTAGCCACTTCTATACAAAAAAAAAAAAACAAATGAGAATCACAACTACGCATTTATAAAACCGTTACTCGTCTCATATGTCCGATTATTCGAATCTTGCATTTCGACACGTAAGCAGTCAGATTCGCTGAATCGGTCACCGCCCACGAATCGTATCGGATCTGTTCTTCCTACTATGTTATCTCGTTCCGGGAACCTTCACACTTATAGGGGGTTACTTATAGCATGTTGAAATTGATAAGAAAACGTGGAATTGTTTGTACATGGAATGAAACTGTGTAGTATGTAGCAGTGATTGGCTGGACATTCGTATTTGTATCTGTAACTTTTTTGGGGATCTCAAGGAATCTTAATAAAAACACACGTTTTTTTTTATGACGAGGGGGAAACCTTCACAAAGTGTGGGTCTACCTAGTAGTGATACCTCGTATGGTACCTGGGTAAGACACTACGATCCTCCTAATAAATACAAGTTTCATTTTTTAATCATTTTATCATCGACTACTATAGACTGCATTGATCGTTTACTATATTAAGTCTTTTATGATATAAAAAATCTCGCGACACGAAAAATACATATATAAGAAGCGTATTAGGCAATCTTACAATAGCCTTATAAGTTATCATTTAGGTATGTGAGAAAATATTCTTCCAAAACGTAAACAACACAAGTACTTGAAACTCGGCGTTGTTGAAAGCGGGCTGATGGAGACTGACACTTGATAACATTAAGTATTTTAAGGTATTTTATCGTTGTTGTCAGCGATTTCATTCTCAACTCGTCAAGCTTAGGAAGTTCTGACTTCGTTAACGAAACGCCAATTTGCTGGAATTAGCGCTTGTTAAAATTTGATCATGATTTTCGATACACAAGCATAGATAGATAAAACAAACCTGTGATTACCTAGGTTGAGTACATTATCACAAAACAGATCATAGCTAAAAATAGGTATAATACACGTATTATTGGACAAACAAAAACAATCATTTTTTCATTTAAATATTATTTCAAAACCTACCCACTCACCAACACAAACCTAATAACCTTAACCGCGAAACAAATTACAAATTTATTCTAAGACTAACATAGTCGTCTACATAAATCAGCCTAAAACACTAAAAATTCCCAAATCCCATACGTATAACCGACCAAACCCCCATCTCCCCGCTAGTTCAAACAAACTGAAACCAGAACCGATCACCTCCAACAATGGCCATTGTGTAGGACAAAGTAATTTGGTGAAGTGGTCACACCCTTCACGTAGATAAGGCACATCCTTATCAGCTTAGATTTTTGCGGTGTTGACGTATTTGTAAGGCTTATGAGGTATTGGATAGAATGGACAGAAAAATACTATAGCGAAACTTATTATTCTTCACTATATTATTGTACAAAAAGAAGTTTAGGTAATGTATTCGTGTGTGTGTGTGTTCATGGCACCAACGACACAGGAGAAAATCCAGGTAAACTGTGATAACGAACATTTAACCTGTGGTCGTCAATCCATTACTATCCCCACTGCTGGGCACGGGTCTCCTCTCTCCTCTCAGAGTGAAGAGGATTTAGTATGTTGTCCACCGCACAGGCCATGACTTCACACACCTTTTAGGCACTCTTCTTAATGAACTCTCAGGCGTTTCCCCTCAATGTTTCGCCGTTAAAGTTAGATAATTCACTAATTCGCATATAATTCCTAAAGATTAATAGTGGCAGATTTGAATCTAGTCGTCCAGAGTAGAATACCTAGACTAGACTAAAATAGTGTGCTTCTAATATCCTCTTCAAATCCTTAAAATAAGAAATTATCTAAACGTATATCGATTCTAATCTATCTACTTGAAAGAAAGATGTTCTATAGTCTATACTCTATACTATAAATGCAATAAACATATTTCTTCATTTGGGTATTTCTGTCATGTACTTTTCTGTTTAAATGCGAAATCATGTAAGAAAAATCACAAGACATAATAAAGACATTTCAAATTAAAAACTCAACAAACTACAGGATGTCAGCAATAAAACGTTCGAACGAGTGCCATAACCCATAAGTTTTCCCTTAAAACAAGGGCTGTTGGCAACATCGCCGGCCGGGGAGGCGATTTCAAAGACTTGATGAAAGCTCTCGGCGTATTGGAGCGTAGGGTTGGCACCGCAAGTTTTATTTCGTTTTAATTAAGAATTGTATGTGAATCGAAGTGTGATTTGGAATATAAGTAAATAGATATTAAATTGATTGTGTTTTGTGGTTTAAATTGGTTTGTAATGTTCTGCGTATGTAGAAAAATATTCGTTTGAAACATACATCAATTGAAATAAATAACTATGTTGCGATCCCCCTATTTGGATCCCCCTATTCATTTGTTACGTACAAAACATTGTATAACGTAAAGAGCTTTTACAAGAGTCGCTGGTAATAGCATTAAAATAATGTGCGATCTTCCAAACAGTCTAAAATAAAATTTTAAAAGTTTAATTATTTGCTTAACTATTAAAATATTATAAAATATACCTTTTATATGACAAATTCGAAAGGTTTTTTTAGACTGTTTTTTTTTCCTAAAAGATGCGTCTAAATCCGTGAACGCGTGAACTCGTTGTTTGATCTGGATCAAACCGGATAATTGATTTGCCGATGATTGTTACGTGATCTTGTTTTCAATGGAACCCCAAAACGAAAAGGTTGTGTTTATTCAGATGTCTGTTTTGAAAGGATTAAGTATGATTCCTATTCTGTTTTGAACAATCAAACAATGTAATAAGAAGAATATAACTATATGAAGATATTCCACGTTCATTTTACGAACTGATTTTTATTTTAGCCTAAGTGACTTCATAATACATACAGACACATACAAAGGATACTTAATATTGTTTTAATACGAAATGTCATTAAAATAAAAATTTTAAATACTCTTAATAATCAGCCAAAAGACAAGGATCCATAGCACAGAAGAAAATATATAACACAACACAAATAACAGTGGAAAAAAACTTGCTTACTAAACTGTTAATAACTATATTTTTGTCCTTTGGTAAAGTAAATTCCTCTCACCCCTCCTCTAAACCAAAAAAAAGATATTCGCCCCAAAAGTAAAAATCAAAAAGTTAAAAAATAAAAAAATAAAGTTTCAATTTGTGACAGCCCTGCCTTCCTCAGAGCAGGCCAGGAGGTGCTCTTACATCCTACTGCGGTTGCAAAATTCACTCCCGGAGGTCACTCACCCCTCTCATTACGCGATAATTCCATTCGTGACGGAGTGACAACTTTTTGCAGTTTCGTTAAGGATTCAACTTGTTAATGTATGTAGGTTATTTGGTTATTTATACGGTGTTTAACGGATTCATTTTTTATTTTTATAAGGAAGGTGACTTCTGAAGGAAGTTTATAAGGATGGTTCGGCAATATAGTTATTCAAATTCATTTCCCATCTAAAAAAGCTTCATTTGTTTTTTTAATATTCAACACCACATCACACATAATATTTGAAGCTAACTTCTATTCCGATAGCAAAATAATACCAACAATACAACTAATTACAGTTTACAACAATACCAACAATTTTACATCAATAGTACTAAAATGGCTCGTAACATGATCTCAATTTTGTAACTGATATCATAATGGTTATTAAGATACAGAACATTAACATTAAAACAACTATTCTAATATTAATAACATCACTTCCAACGTCAACATAAATTAACCTAAAAGAAATGAGAACACTAAAATGAAATATATGTAACACATCTTAATATAACGTTTAATATCATACAGAACATCGACCAATCTCGCCGCCACTAAATCATTTTTCCACATATCACAGAACGAATAAACGTCAAGCTGACAGAAAAACAAATAACGTTGAGAAATATATACACCTCTAATATTAGAGAATCATTTCAGGCAAAGCATGATACATATACGTATAAGAAAAGTAACCGAAAACAGTTTTTTATAAATATTATATCACATCATATCGATACACTAGATATAGTCAATAGGTATGTCAAAAACAATGTGGCAATCGTAAAATTACCGAAAAGTTTTTATACTTTTTATTGTATTATTCACTGCAACTAAGTATATCGACATACAAAACCTCATAAAGTGATAATAACTAAAGCAAAGAAACTGATAAATGTAACGATATGGACTGTTATTTCTGATATCGATATAACGATATAGTTTCATATCGATCTGAAAACGAAATATCGACTTTGTAACCGTTTTCAAACAAACCGAAAACGTTATCTATTTCAGTTAGTTATTTAAGGAAACGTACGTCAAAGTGCGGTGTCATTTTTTCTGAAGGTATTAATTACAAAGGGCGTATGTCCGCGGTTTGGGCATAACTATTAACGGGGCAACTTCGAAATAGTTTACTTGGCGCACCGCCAGGAGCGCTGCTGTCCTTATATATGTTTTTATGGAATGGTGAACAAGCACGCAGTACAATTAATTTTAAGGGTCTATTAAATAACACTATGATTTAATATTTAAACAATACTACATTTCTCTGTGAATCGTCGTATAAGGCTGATTATTACAAAGCTTACAAATGCAGTTACGATATATGTATTAAGACGGTACAAATGTATTACGATTATATGCATTAGCATTTTTATTTTACATTTAGTTTTTTATTTTGTAAAATCTTTGACATCTGCAGAAGGTTAGAATTAGATATTCTTTTCATGTTTAGAAGTGCCTATTTAAAATTAATAATATTATTCGTCACATAAATTGCAATTCTTTTGTATAGTCCAAAAGTTCTTAGTACAATATGAAAAGTCCTTAAAGAACGATGTCCTATGTACCCTAATACTACACATTTAACAGATGACGAAAACAAGTGCGTTAAGCTAAAAGTCACTAATTGATCACCAAAAAACTATTAGTTTCAAAGGGTGGGTGCACACGCGCGGGCTCTCAAACTATTAACAGGGCTTTCGAAATAGTTTCCTTGGCCGGCCGCCAGGAGCGCTGCTCGCCTGATAGATCGCGCTGCCTTGCGTTTGACACTGTTGTAAACAAAAATAATAAATAAGCGTTCAGCGTACGTATTTCGGATGTATACGAATTTTATTTCGGTTGGTTTTATTGCTTTACGTAACATTTGAAACGGCGAGGTTTATTGGTGACAGGTCTAGTTACTCGCTCCGTTAAGTATTGTTTTTTGGGTCATGAAAAGTACATTGATTTTGAAATCTGTTAGCGGTTTAATGCTTCTGTAGTCGTGGTTTTGTAATTAATACGTGTACAGACAATTCTTCGCTGACTGGTTGGTTCAGATCTTTTTTGATCTTCCCAACAGTTTAGGAACATCCGAAGTCCACTATGCTGTTTCAATACGAATTGGAAGGTACAGTTAATGACAGTTACAGAGAAAATACAATTATTAAAATAATAATATTTTTATTCGTGTTTAATTGTTTCTCTTGCTTACGAAGTAAGAGTGTCGAGGGCATTAAAACATAAAAGAAGTAAAAATTGTACCAAATAACACCATGTTACACTACGTCAAAGATTAAGCGTTTTAATACATTACTTATATTAGAACAGTAATAATACTCGAGTAATAAGTCTGACGGCTAAAAATATCTAATTTCTAATAAGTGTACTATAATTAACTTATATCATAAGTATTAGTCTAAGTTAATTACAAGCCGAGTTCGTAACTAGTAGATCATTCAGTACTAACTTGATTAAAGTTACCGACAGACAAATACATATGTTGCCTACACTAATTTAGTTGGATGCCTAAATTTTCAGCGCATCCTGTAAACTTTGTAGTACCTGTCAAGAGCATTCCAGTTTATTTTAACTAGGTCTGCCTTGCGGGTTCGCTTGCTACGCAACTTTGCTCTGTAAATTACATTTGGGTCATGTTATCGATGTTAGTAATATGTATAATATACTAAGTTTTATATTGCAATATCTATGTGAAAACAGAATGTTTTTGAATTTGAATAATCACTGTTATAAGTAATTAATGTGGTAAAATATTTTAAACTTATAACTAATTTAAGTTTAGTCTGAGCAATCTCAACAGAAGAAAAACTTTTCCTGTAAATTTAACTATTATTACATAAAAGTTCAGTTTTAATCAATTCAGCCAGTTCCAATGTGTTACAGACCCACTGTTACAAACACACTGACGGACAAGCAAAATATAAAAAAAAAGTTGTACATGTTTCCTTGAATATAAGCATAGTCATTGGAATAAGAATTTGATAATTGATAGGAAAATGCACTTGTATTGTACATTTTTATACCTATATTTCACCGTTTATAATTATACGTAACGACAATTGCTTTAACACAGCGACATACAATGATTTAACCTTTTGTCCTCAGTACAAACGTCTCTTAAACCCAAAATATTATCCGAAAAGGCGGAGCTAAGTAATTTCTTAATATAGGCACACCCTTATGTACGCAGCTTAATATTCCTAAGTACGGCATCATTCGACGGGCTCTTTAGGGAAATAAGTTGTCCTGTGCTACCATTTGCGCTCCCTTGCTTCTTTACTGTTTCTCTATTTTATAGTATGTAGTTTTATACGGCACTAAAGACATGTTGCTAGAGGGTGAGAAATTCGGTTCAAGCGTCATTTGAAGAAGTTTTGCTTTAATTTAGTGTTTTGCTCGCCCTCGAATTAAACTAAGGGCGTGTTTAATTGAAATATTAAAAGTCTTTGACGGTGATTTTAAGTAGGTTAATGAATGTTTTATTGAAGTTACTCTCTAATGTAGGAAGGTATTCTCTACTTCAAAGCAAGCAAAGGCATGCCATGGCGACTCCTCTGGCAAATGACCAATTGACCATATCCGGGTGGAAGATAGAAACTTAAAAGATGGAAAGATCTTTTCATCTACAGTCCATCCGAAAGCCCGTCTGCCTAGTTGATAGGTTTAATTAATTATTAAATACATAGCATTGCCAAAGGTCTCTGGTTACTCTGTCCAACAGTGGAAGGAAAAAGGGTTGCAACACATCTCATACGATCCAAAAAGACAATGTTTACCAAACCTACAAAGGTTCCGTACAAAGGTCACATCGTATAACTTTAATACC
>DWPV01002150.1:0-18025 GCA_018251915.1 Urbanus proteus proteus
ACAAACTATATCAATTACATAATGCAAGAGCGAGATAACTGTAACTATCACTACGCCGTCTTTTCTTCAGCAGGTACGCAAAACGTAAACAGCTTTTGAATGCGCAGGGCCTATCTATGGTAAAAATCTTTAATTGCCTCATATAAAAGTGAGCTGGCAACCACACCCTTAAGAATAAGCATTTTTCACTCTAGAAATATGTAGGTTATAAATAGGATAAGCTGTAACTTGAGTATGTTGAATAAGGTCCCTAACAGCTATTCTAAGTAATACAATTTACGAACACAGTGTAATAAAATGTTTAGTACATAAGATGACAATTATTACCTGTGTAAAGACATAAAGTTTTGCTGTTTGGTCTTAAATTCAGAATTAAACTATACCTTACTTGATTAAAATTTATCGTATAATATACTTGTATCCATGTATAAAAATGTAGATTTGAGGTATAGAGTCGTAACGATTTTGTTCCGTTTGATCACTCTTTCTTCATTTGGCGACAAATCCACGACGAGATGCTTCGATGTGTTCAGTATAATGAGCTGGTCTTACGAGCTAACTTACCTGGTTCAAATACAATCTAATACAAACAGCTTAACTATGCAAGTATAGTATGTTCTTAAAGATAGGTCATAAAGTGCTTTATCCCAGCCAGTTTCCCCGAGGACATAATAAAACCAGCCGTGAGTAACGACTTCAGTGGAGGCCATTACTGCAAAATCCGTTAATGACAGCAGAATTTACAGAGACCCTGTATATCCAGCCTCCATAAAACGAAGTTACACAAATAATTCACAATTACCATTGACGATTGAAAATGTAAAATCTTTTAATAGTTTTGCATATTTAACATCTGACTTCTGTAACATGAATGGCGCTGCACCCGCTAGCGTGAAAGCGCTGAACTTATTTGTTAGTTTAACGTTTGATAGGACAGTGAGCGCTTAAGCGGTTGTAGGCGTCAGTGCGCATGCGATGTACTTAACTGTCCCCTTACCCCGAATACCGCCCACCGAAACGGTTTAAGTAGAACGTATGACCACGTGTGTGTGAGTTCTCGGCGCCGAAACGGGCTTTGTCACACGTCGGCATGAATGAGAGAGAGGCACGATCAATATTTTGAGGTCTGCAAGCTCAGGAACTTATGAAATTTTTAGTAGTTTCATAATACCGCGCCTGTGGCATGTAATTAAATATCCTTGCGGTTTCCCGGCGTTTTGTTCGATCCGCTGCGGCCGCTTCAATTACCAGCTGCTTGGGAATGTCGTGAGCTTAATGAGCTCAATTAATTATAATTTAGACTAATAGGCGATAAATAATGAACATACAAGCTGACAACATGGCTAAACTGTTTGGTTCAGCTTGACCATAGATTAGAAGAAAAAAGGTATTTTTATGCGGCCTAAAAATAGTTTTGCTGCTACTGCTTACTGCTTTGGACATCTGTAGCTGACTCCAAATAGGACAAACCTTCCTAAAATCGGTGTGTTACTGTTAAGGATTAATTTTGAACTCGTCATGTTATGTTGTTTTACGACAGTTCGCAAACGTAGAATACAGCGGCTGTACAATATAAGTACATATTACATATAGCAGCGACGATGCCACTATAGACGTACTACGATTTATCGACGATAGTAGCCACCTTTTTTCTAACAATCTTCACTTTAAAATGTTTCCAGATGTCAGTATGGTAGATACCGCTTGCTACGTATTACGACAACTAACTAAAATAACATTTGATAATAGACACTGATCTAAGATTATTGACAGCTACATGAACATTTAGATGCAAATGCTTTATATAAAAATAACATAAAGGGGCTAACTAAAATAATACAGCAGGCAATGACAAAGATCTAGAACAACGGCACAACGGACAAAGCAGATAGAGAGAAGAATAGCTAACAGTGAGAAACAAAAGAGCACAGACAGACAGATACATGTATATGGAACGATTAAGGCGGAAAGTAAAAGAACGAACTCAAAAAAAGTTTCAGGAGAGTGCGATCGTGGCTGTCGGAAAGTTCTCAAGTGTGGAAATAATAATAAAACACCGCAAATGAAAAGACAGAAAAAATAAAAGAAAAGTGAATTTAATTTCGATGACTCGTTTTGTTTTCGGATCATTGAGCTAAGCTCGAGATTAATTGAAATCGGTTAATTTAGGCTTCGAAGGATCGGATTTCATTTATAGTCCCAGCAAATGCTCAGGTTATAAAACTGAACAAATTGAAGTAGACGGTAGTGTCCAAGCAATACAGTTGACTATTGCTTCACAATGATCTTTTCTCAATTCAGTCTTCGCTAACTCAATCTTGAGGATCCAAATTTAGATTTGTTAAAGTATTTATAAATGAATTCCGTCCCGCTCACTTACATCCAAAGACTTAATTTTCAGCCAATTGAGAACTGAAAATAAATAACTTTAGAAATCAATTAATACAACAACCATTCCTATATTTTATATTGGAGTACCTTAGAGTCCCTCGCCAAGAGGCAAGACTCACCTGAAACTGAAGAAATGTCTTTTATTTATTTGAAATAAAATTAGAAAGTTATAAGTAAATACTATAAATATATTAGATATACGATACAAGAATAGATAATTATAAAATGTAAACTGAAAATAATACGTAATTATATAGAATTTTTAAAACAATCATTTTCATTACAATGCGATATTGGTGGTATAAATCTTGTCTCGGCAAGAAAGCCATGACTACGCAGTGACCGGAGCTACGAAAGAATCCGAGAATAATAGCAAAAAAGAGGAATGAGCTTTGTGAAAGCAGATTTCATTTCATTTCCAGCTCTTTCGTAGCTTCTCTCACTCCATAATATTAAATTTTAGGGTTTGTAATTTATCTGCTAAAGTAGTAATGATTCTATTCGTATATATTATATTACTTAATTAAAGATGGCTTGTCATTTTATTCAATAAACAAATTTCAACTCTTCACTTCACAGTGAAGAAAACATGGAGAATTGGACGGCATTTTAAAAATTAATATTATTGGTAATATAACACAATGCTGAAAGAGAAATTGATTCCTAGAGTTGCAATACAAAAGAAAACTGATTTTTCTTTTCTTCACAAATATAATTAACTATGTGCTTTGTTATTTGCTACGAGAGAAATTAATGAAGTTTCAGTAGATTGGTATTTAATGAACATTGCTAATATTGATCATTTGATTTCTTCTCATGCTTCTTCATTTTATTTTTATTTAATATCACTATTATATCACGATGATTTGAGTGATTTCTTAAGATAAAAACTTTTTAGCATTGATAAAAGAAAGACGAATAATAGTCCACAAAATGAAATTAAAAACCAAAACAATGGAATTGTGAACTGTAACATTTACAATGAAAAAATACGCCCGACATTTATTTCCTTCAAATACAAAGTAATATCTCATTAAATACGAAGACTCCATGAAGTCCGGATACGAGGAATTGCAATGCCTTTACGTCACGCAGCTTATTTCCAGTATTGAACGATCTCGGTCCTCGACAGCAGAATATAGGGCAATAAGTCAGCAAATGAATCCGAGATGATACATTGCTGTTATGGCCCCAGTACCAATATCGTCTACATATAAGATTTCTTCCTCAGATTTATCACCCTCTATGCAAATAGTCTCCGTGATGGATATTGCGAACCGGGGAGCCGAGTTTACCGATGTGTCGAAATTAATGTTTTTTTCGACGCCAGTAGTATGAGTTTTCTGACGGAAGTCTAGTCATTTTTCATCTCAGATGCTACGCGTATTACTCATTCGTTTTCTCAAGATATCGCAGCAGGAATTTATATTTGACTGTAAGGCAAATTTTATGCCGTCCTGATTTGGTTTTATATTGATATCGTTTTAATTATTAGTGTATTTTTTAAATAATCTGCATGAAACTGCATGCATGAAATCTTTTAATGTATAGAAGATGCGCATATAAAAGAATATTAAAGTTACAATGACATTAAAAATCTAATAATGTTGTTTAACAAAATAATTTGAAAGATGATTTACAAAACAAATTAAGATAACTTTTAAGATTTTTTATTTAAGTTTCAGATGAGAATAAACAAGTGGAACGGTTTTCAAACGGGTTCAACTTCGATGAAATAAAATACAAAGAAACACATGTTATCATCAAATATATTGACGTAATAACATTGTAGAAGGAAAATCTATAAGACGATCTATATAAAATATTGAGTGGTGTTAGAGTCAGAATTCTTGCAGTGGCAAATAATTTTGAAGAAGTTGGACATGCGGTTATGAAATTAATTGATTGTAATGTATTGTGGATTATTATTATATGGGAACAAACTCGTCAAATTTTAAGCTACGGAGACCCATCTTGTACACATATCCTTCGTATGCGTACCCACCTTATACATATATTTGACTATGAGAAGACAAGATTTGCTTCTTCTTCATTATAACATAAGTGTTTACTATTAAGTTCAGAGTACATTAATATAAATACCAAGTGTTAGCCAGGATTGGATTACATAGCAGATAATCAACTTCCTGTTGAATTAATCGTCATTATTGGTATGGATTAATTGGAGAACCGCCACATGTTAGCAATGTGCGCCGCGAACCAATCGATTGCGGTCGAGGAGTTATGACTTTGTGGTCCTTGGAGTAATTAATAAACATAAATCTTTAGGATATTATCAATAAAAAGGAGTACGTAAAACTGTTCAATAAGACACTTCGTATAATGCTAAAGAAACAGTAATTCTTAAAGCAGAAAGTGTAGAAACTTTAAGCTCAGAAGCTAAACAAGTACATCAAGTACGTACTGCTAAAAGTAAATTCGTCACCGTATCTGGCAGTGCATTCAAACTTGTTCTTATTTTACTCAACTACCAACTATGAGAACCAGTCGGTCAAGTAGCTTAAAGTTGGACACGAAACGCTGACTTAGTTCATGAAAAGGCAAATTCAAACTGCGAAAAACTAAAAGTGGTACAAGTTGCAGTTGGGAGTTTAATTCCAAATATAAAAATCAAGCTAATGTCAAATGTTGGCGCGAAACGTAGGTATTCGTTATTTCGTCGCCGCTGGACATCTCCATTAATTACGGGACTCTTGATGCTATAACAGTTTTCTTTTTATTCCTCGCCCACGTTTTCGCAAGCAATTTATTTCACTCTGCTGACTGTGGCGAATTTTACTTACAGATTGGGGAAGCTCTAAACAACAAAGGAATATAGTAGGTAGCAACAATTTCGAGACGGAAGAAAATTTTGGACGTACAAGATCGATTTTCCTTTTATAAATAAGAGAAATTGTGGATAATAGATATCATACACGATAGTATAAAATACATAGAAGTTTATGTTTTATATTTCGTATTCTTATTAAATATAAAATTTAATATTTACATAAAGTGTTTGGTTGGACGAGGGATATATTAATTAAAGTGCGGCAATTTAAAAAAAGACAATTTATTTTTCCATATACCTAGACGTTGGGCTGATTGCTCGTCAGTATAATGTACATATTTTATGTAAAAATAATTTCACAGTCATTGTCAGACATACTTAGGACGAAAATCGAATATTGAACACCATAATGTCCTTTAATTACCTAATATCCTATATAATAAAATTGAATAAAGGAGTATGTTAAAAAAACATCGATCTATGTATCATGATATCTATTTACTATATAAAAAACTTAAAATCCTACAATGCGGCAGGTACATAAATTAATTTCAAATTATTTGATGCGCGTGGGCAACAACATTAGATTCAGGTGGCAACACTGTAACACCATCTGTCACCTTGCGTGACTTGACATGACCTTTGCTTTGAAAAGTTTTGGGGTATTGTGCAAATGACCAACTGTTTCGTTTTTGGGTTCTTTGTTAGTTGAACCATTGTAATGCTGAAGGTAAAAGTTAATTAAGTACGTTGTGCAACTGGAAATGACAATTTTAATTCTTATAATTAAATTAGATTTTGATAGTTGAATAGACTATTTAGAGATAATAGGTTTAGAACGATAATTATCATGTTTCATTGTAATTTGTGCAATTGTTGAAATTAAAATAAATGAGATTAATTTAATGAAAACAAGGAAAAACTTTTACATGCACATTTTAAAGATTGCCAATGAAATGAGAAGAAAGATTTGTTTTGAACATAGCATAGACGGGGAACAGTGCAACTAATCTCCGGATATCTACAAATACATTTATCACTGTTAATGCATAGGAAGTAATCGGCCCATCGCTAGATAAATCAGGGCGGATTACAACAGTCTGGGGCGATGATTGTAAGAATACCAGCAATCACAGCAAAAGCGCCATTAGATATAATTTGAAAATAGCAATTTGTGAAACAGTAAGGGACTCGAAGTTCTTAACAAAAGGTGATTTGTACGAATACAAGTCACGAGTGTAGGTAAAACAAACATTCATAATTATAAGAAAGAATCTGATATATCTTGGAAAGTAAGAAAATGTTGTAATATATATGGAAGTATCATTGAAAAAATCATGAGTTTGCAAATAATTAGGTACATACAAAGATAAACTATAGCAAGCTACTGATGAGTTCTGCTTAGCTAAAATATTTTAAAGGCCGATGTTGCTGTGAAATTGTAGCGTAAAAGTGTAACAGAGCAGTTTGACAAAGAAACATAAACACAAGTTCACATGCATTGGACTTTTGGGATTAATTCTCTAAACGTGGCACCAATTACTATTCCGAGATTATTTTGGACTTTTAAGACTTAGGTATGAGCTATAAGCTAAAGAGCTAATGAAGAAAATAATCGGCTTTATGGCCGAATAAATCAAGGCAGATTGCACGCTTAGGGTGATCGTCACTAGACAAGATCGTAAATAATTCCCAATGAAAGTGCTGCTGTCATGCTGACAGACTGTAATTGATGAAGGGTTTATTGTCAATTGCACTTTGGCCTTAGCGGAGCATGCTAGGGGTCGTATCGAGAAATATTCGTAGTCGTACTGGAATGATCTGAACATGAAGATTTTTAAAGGCATCTGTTAAAATTTGTATTTTATTAGATTTTGTTGCATTTTTGCAATTAATCTTAACTATACATTTGATTTAGGAGTTAAAATACTTATTTTATAAATAAACTAAGCAGTGATTTTTTTCTAAAATTATGATCAATATATTTACTATGATTTTTACCTTTATTTCAGATGGTGGGATATTCAATAAAGTTAATATTATTTTTATTAAAAGTAATTAAACTTTATATTCACCTCAACTTTATAATTATACAAAACATTAATCATTCATACATACAGACTTCAAATTTACATAACATTTCAATCAACAGAGCAACTTCGTGGAACATTTTCTAATCATATCAGTTTACTCGCTTGTCAAAAAGAATCTATTTCCCTATCACTAACCCTCAAATTGATGCCGCACTTTATAGCTGACAGAGAATAAATGAAGGAAGCCCATTTAAACCTCATGTTTTCGTGCAGGGCAAAATGAATTACGACCCATTTAAAGGAAGTATTAATATCAATAATGTTCGCGCATTTTTATTCCGTGAACAATTTCCTTACGTCATTGCGTTAGTTTGATGGGTGTATTTATATTTTCATTCGCTTGATTCATTTACTAATGGGGCTTTTACTAAAAGCAAGCAGCAAATTTGTATCATCAGTATTTGTCTATATTGCTTTGAATTTCAAGTAATCTACATTTCGTTTGATTAACAAAAAATCTTCCAAGTGATTTTTGGTGCATCAAGAAAATTTTGAAATATCACAGCAAAAATGACTCGCAATTTTAGAATTTTTGCGTTCGATCTTACAAGGAAGCAGAGAATGACGCTTCTCATATTCACGAAATAAATAGGCCATCCATTCATTTCTTTGTGGGAAATTGGGATAGCTTTTTGTGCCACGAGGACTGCCTCTCATCGCAGTGAAGTGAAGGTTTTGATTTTTGCATATGCTGCAATATTAACTGGTGATTTATATTCAGAATTCAAGTGAGTCTATTTTAAGGGCGATTGAATTCAAATTTAATTTTGAAAGAAATGAAACTTTAAGCTACTGAAAACAGAAGCATAACTTGTTAATAATAATAATAACAATAACATAACAAAGGAAGTAGAATGAAAAGAAGATAAAACAAAATCATTAGGCGAAAGTGAAGTAATTCCTTAAGCATCTTTAAATTCCGGCCCCTTTATTGTGAAATTCGATCTAAATATTATGATTTAAAGTTGAAGTAAACCTCTCGACAGGAGAGGGCACCAATTTAGCAGTGTTTTAGTGCAAATAATACTGATGAATTCAGCGGGGCTCTCGACTCAAGTTGAGAACATTCGAAATACTTTGGGCTCGTCGTAGACTTTAAATAAGTACAGTTGTTTTGCATCGCTTTCTCAATTGCGGGTTTGTGAAAAGCGATATTTGTTTACATAAGGCTCATATTATTTCAATTCTTTGTTCTTTATTTCTAGTACATTCTTATTTAGGTATACTAGCTTTATTTAATCCTGTCATAGAGAGTTAGTGTCTTTAGGTACCGTGAAATAGAGACAAAGTAAAATATTTACAAGAGGTAAAAAGACCGAAAAGAATCAAAATATTTTATAAGCCTAAGTGTTAATAAAAGGCCTAAGAAATTTAAATTCAACAAGCATCAAGGCATGATTATTGACGTCAAAGGCATTTCGTAAAATTATTCGGCCGTTAGAAATGTTAAACATTTCGACAGTCAATCGCATCGTAACTTCCATCGGGCAATTAGCGGCATTTGCAATTCAGAACGCCGTCATTAAACAAAGATAAAAATACCGGCAAAAAGAAGAAAAGTAAACATAAAGGAGTGGCGAGTGAGATAGCGAATTGTTTGTCTAAAACAAATGATTTTAATTATTTTAAAAAATAATAGAATATATAAACTTTTACGATAAAAAACGATGCTTTAAATAAAGAAACATTGGATTTTGATTTGTATATTTTCTATGAGTTATCTATTAATTGTTAGATGGATCTCTCTATACATTTGTGTTATTCCATTGGAAATGATCTTCAATGAAATGGAAATCTACTCTATGTACCTACTTAAATTATTCAGTCGTAAGTTAAAAGATTCAATTTTGTTTAACCTAATACCCCCGTCATCCACCCACCATACAAGTTTCTATAAGATGTATAAAAATGAAGTATTCATTAAGCATATACTGTGTGTATGTAGTAGGTATCTCAAGTTTATAGATTCATGTAAACATTGGTTGTAGAAACTTATATGTAGTGAATGAAGTATACGAGTACTGGTACTATATTCTGTAACTGCATTAGCCACTAGAACATATAATATTAATGAATGTCTGTCAAAATTTAGGGTTATTTCTTCAATTTCATTAAAAAATGTTAGGTAGGTACTAAGAAGTGTAAAAGCAACAACAATCCTAATTAATCAGGAAACAAAAAATCTAAATGTGACTTTAAATTCTATTCTTCTAAATGTTTAAATACGTCTAATTACGTTTATTCTTTACTTAGAACTCTTTATTCGGGTTTTGTGGAAACTCGAGTGTTGTTTCATTTCCTCGCAGTTTTTATGAATATTTAAAACTTTGGATTCGACTCGGAATACTTGCAAAGTCTGTGTAAGGGTGCAGATGTACCTGAAATAATAAAAAATGTACATTAATATTTATATTTTCTAGTCTAGCGGGGAAAATATACATATTCATTACCCACGTTTGGTATAAAAATCTACTTTTAAAACATTTTATTTAATGTTAATACTATTTAAAAAGTAGTAGGTACTGCAACGAATATCTGTTGTTTTTATATAAATATATATTTAAGTGTTTTACAGATATTTATTTCAAATCATGAATTATTATATTACTTTTTCATAGACAATAATAAACAATTATTTTATTTTCAGTGAAAACAAAAGACCCCGTTCAAAGAGCCTTTTCCAGGTTAAAATATAAATCTAAGGACATTTTGTAATAGATACTATTAAAGTTTTTCCTATATTCATTAGTCTCATTATCCGAGAACAGAACGTGAGTCCGGAGAGAGTCATTAGGCAAGCGCCGTAATGAGCGTGACCCGAAATGGACTTAAGTACTGTTGCTTTGTGACGCTCCGCAGGAACTCACTTGAGCTCACTTATGGGATTTCTCACGTCTAGTGTGACCTGTTTATGTTATAAATTGCTTAAATCAATGTATTCTTACGGTTTGACAGTGTAATATCACTCATTTTCAACCTTATAGGTGGAGTTTTGTTGTAATTTAAAATTCGCTTTAACAACGCTACTATAAATTGGAAAATGATAAAAAAACACAAATTTTTAATGATATTTCTTATAATAATAACATTATATTTTATAGTTTACATAATAAAATAATACACCAAATTAAGTCCTAATTTTAATCAAGGCGTTATTATCCGAAGTAGATTTGTAAAAATAGTATTTTGTCCTTAAGGTATCATTATAGACAAATTAACACGTACAAACCTAAAGCAAATTATACCGTTGTTTGTACTGTCTACACCGATTGATTGAATTAGGTAAATATGTAATAAACACTGCTAGGAGTTAATTACTGTAATCAGACTGAGACGTTCCGATTAGATGTTAGCGATCCAAGTGTACATTCGTGAGATTGTAAACGGTACGCTGTTTGCGTAATCAACCGATTTAACTAAACGTACCTTACTAGCTTACACCGCAATACGGTAAATGATAGATTTGGGGTCTTTAAGAAGCCTATACATAGATATTATACGAATATATAAGTAGAAGCCGCTGTGATTCAAATCTGGAGGCACCATACACACATTTTACTTAATTATGTTGCCAATGACCATTCTATTCAAGCCCACACAAGGTAACAATCCTTCTTACAGTCGGGCACAGGCGCGTTGTTAACGTTGAGGACTAACTTGGAATGCCTCGGATACGTTACCAAATAAGTAAGACGGCGGTACATGTATAGTCAAACATTGGGTGTTACCAATGTTGTGTTGTTCGGTCCTTGCAAAATAATGCTATGTTACAAATATCTAATACTTCATTCTGTACATGAAATCGAATGAAAAGCAATAAATAAAAAGCAAATTCACCTGTTGTCGTGCAAGACAAACAGGGCGAATCACATTTTTTGTTTTGTAAACAGATTCGAACGATTCTCATAACATTGCGTTGCGAAGGATTGGGGGAAAACAAGACCAATGAAGGGACAGATTGAATGAACGAATATAAAGATTGGAAATAATCATTCCCTCTGCCTTTACTGGCGTATTTTGAGGAAAATTGATACTATTTTTTATGTTTAATGTAGCACTGATAGTATTGATTTTGAAGAATTTTTACGCTATTAGTAAGATAAAGCTGAATTTCAAATTTAAAAAAATGTGCATTTTTAAATACAGGCATTAAAATTTATTTGAAAGATATTGATTATCGTTTGTTTATGGATGTAGAATTCGGTAAAATATATTGTGAAGAAACTTTTATGCAGTTTGTAAAAAACAATATTAATCTGCGCCGCACCATCGACTATGGTCACAAAATGGGAAGAAAAGTGCCTATGACCATAAATTTATCAAAAACGGGTTGATAACGATGATGATGTTTAATGGAATGGCCAAAACTGGACCCCTTTCTAAAATGTACAGGGTATGCAATCGATTCTTTAAAGGTTTCAAACGTTTCATCTCTAGTGTTTGATATCAATACGGGAGCTGGTTTGAATATTTTTTGCATAGTTTTACATGTTTTTCAATACATGCGCTTCGAATTCAAACATTCTTTCGTTTTTTATGTCTGTTTAACTTTGAATACGACTATACATTTTTACTTGTAAATATATTAAATTTAATTCATAAAAATCAATAAAGTAATTTTAAGTACGGTTGTAACTTTACGACTGCCTGCTTCTCTGTTTGTATTAACTAATATTTGGCTAAGGATTAACGTAGCTGCAACCCTTATAATTTCCAATTTTTGGGTACAGGTCTCTCCCCTTAACAGTTGGAGATTTGTAGTTCATTCAACTGTTTCTCCTTTGCCTTTTGGCGAAGGCGATATACCACTTTTATTCTAGGCTTCCCACGTATATGAAAAACCACCAAAAAGGTCGCAAAGAATACTAATATAACAAAAAATATATAGATACAAGTCTAAATTTAACAATAATAAAACATTTTAAAATGGAATTTGTCCATTCAGAACATAACGCTGTTCATAAGTTTGTACTCTAATACCTGCCAAAGATGGTTAATATTTACCTAAAATAATATTGAACCTGGCCATTAGGAGGCACGAGGCACGGAGAAGCGTTGAAAATTGTGTATTATTAAAGTAATTTGTACCGATTATAAGGACCTTTTAGATCATGTTTGTCGCCGGCTTAATTTGCAAACATTGTCGGGTAAATTTATTCAAATTCTGAGGGACTTGCCCTATTTTCAATCCTTAGGTAGGTACTTCAATTGATTAATATTTTAGTAAACGTTGTTTAGAACTAAGAACATTATAATATTGTTAAGAATTATTGGTGCTTAGTAATGTCCTTAGGCCTTAGATGTAATTAAATTAACTTATTAACATTTTCATACATAAAATTTAAAAAATATATTAATTAATCTATACCTAGACTAAAGTAAATACCTACTGCTTAATCGTGTCCTAATGTAGATTTTCCTATGGCATGTCATAAAAACTTATTACTTAAGGATCTAGGTAAAACCCCATTCAAATCCTTTTCAACCACTCATCGGCTATTCAGAGGCGTTTTGGCTTGAAAAGAAGGATTCCTTTGTTTTTTGTAGCACGCGTCTCACTCGACAGAACTATTCAGACGTAGGAACGTTGCCAGCCCAATATTTTTTATAGGACTCCCATTTAGTATGAGGAATATAGGTCGAGATATCTTTCTAGGCCAGCAACGTCTTGCCCCTAAGTTGGTATAAATTATGACTTATTTACTAAGCTTAACTAGTTCGTTGTTTCCTCCGTGATCTATATTTAGAAGCGTTTTGTCAAGAATTGAGGCTATCTTAAATTCCTATATTTGTTATAACCTTCGTTCGTTGCTTTTGGTGCTATATTAAATATCCATTTTTTTTGTTCGGTTGTTAAGGCTGTTGTAACAACTCTCTACGCGTTAGGTGCTTCAAACATAGGTAATGTTTGATGCACCTGATGCGTAGAGTTCTGGGTTGATTCCCTGGTCAACCATTCATTGGATAAGTCGAATTTAAATTTTTGTACTTAGTTTGAATTTATATTTAATTGTTTTTGTGTGCATTTCTTAGAAAATCAGAAACATCCAACTTTATTTTTGTAAAGGACACGGAGGTCTTAAAATCTTTAGATAAATAGGATTATTGTTGCTTTTTCTCTTGTTATTATTGTTATAGAGTTTAATTTAAATATATTTTGTTGTATATCTCAATTACTTTCTATGCTAAAATTTTTTTATCAAAATGTACGAGGCTTAAGAACTAAAACTTTAGATTTTTTTAATAATATTGTTTGTACTAGTTACGATGTCATAATTTTGAGCGAAACTTGGTTGAATTCCAGTATTTTTGATTGCGAACTATTTGACAGCCGCTATGTTGTTTACAGGCGCGATAGGGAAACAAGTAGTTTTCACAGTAAAAAGAACGGGGGAGGTGTGCTTATTGCTGTTTCCAAGCATCTGTCTTCGATGCGGTTGCCTGGTTTTGAGTCTAACTGCGAAGACTTGTGGATACAAATTGAATGTCAAAACGATAAAGGCAGCAGGGAACTTATACACTTGTGCGCTGTCTATCTTCCACCTCCTATTCAAAAGCATATTTTGGAAGATTTTCTAAATAATTCGTGCAGGGTTCTAGAACAAAACAGCATCAAAAACGCGATGTTCGTTGGTGACTTCAACTTAGGCTCAATAACGTGGAAATCTACTAATGATTCTACATCTAATAGTAGCAATAACAGTCTACTTTCCACAATGCTTCTGGATTTTGCTACTTTAAATGATTTGACACAATATAACTTCACGCTGAATAATAAAAATAAAGTGCTGGACCTAGTGTTGAGTAATTTTACAGTTTTTAATCTCAATGTTGATCCGAATCCTCTCTCAATTATTGATCCACTTCACCCACCAATACAATTTTTAGTGTCTTTCGAGTCTCGGAAGAACCTAGATTATATGCGGAAATTTCATTATTGTTTTTTTAAAGGTGACTACATTAAAATCAATCAAGAACTTAATACTGTATGCTGGGATACGGTATTTAAAAATTGTATCTCTGTAGACGACATGGTTGACGAGCTTTATAAACATTTACGTATCGTCATTGAGAAACATGTTCCTAAATCTGTACCCAAGACTTATAAATATCCTATATGGTTTTCTCACAATCTGAAAGGTTTATTGAAGGAAAAATTAAAATATAAAAATAAACTACGTAAATTTAACAATAATCCACTCGATAAATTGGCGTTTCAACTAGCAAAAAAACGTTCCGAACATTTAATGAATCTCTGCTATAAAAATTACATATCTCGACTTGAGCATAACCTTCGTTCTAATCCCAAGCTTTTTTGGACATTCATAAAAAATAAAAAGAAACAACATAGTAATTATCCCGCACAAATGTCTTTCAACGGTAAAACAGCAACTAATGGAGAAAATATATGTAATCTTTTTGCTGACAATTTTTCTTCTATTTACACACAACCCCTTAGCTCTAATTCCGGCTCTTACACTTCGACTGCCAAGGTTCCGACAAAAACTAATTGTTTTTTAACTTTAATTAAATTCAGACATGATCAAATTTGGAAGGTACTAAAAAGACTTGATCTGTATAAAGGTGCAGGGAGTGATGGCCTTCCTTCAATATTTGTTGCGAAGTGTGCCTCTGCTCTAGTGAAACCGCTATCTTCTATATACAATAAATCATTGAGCACAGGCACTTTTCCTTCTGCTTGGAAGGTAACTTTAGTTCTCCCTTTATTTAAAAATGGTGATAGAGCAAACGTACAAAACTATAGGCC
This sequence comes from Urbanus proteus proteus, assembly GCA_018251915.1. Lineage (NCBI taxonomy): Eukaryota > Metazoa > Arthropoda > Insecta > Lepidoptera > Hesperiidae > Urbanus > Urbanus proteus. The sequence goes on from DWPV01002150.1 coordinate 15,044, forward strand.
GATATCAATCCTTCCTATATTTGCTAAAATTTTTGAGCAACTACTTTATCCCACTCTAACAAGTCATTTTAAACAATTGATCAACAGCCGTCAGCACGGTTTTATGAAAGCCAGGTCGACCGCAACTAATCTTGTATCGTTTATTAATGAAATTTCTACGATAGTTGACTCCCGTTCGTCAGCCGATGCCATCTACGCTGATTTTAGTAAAGCCTTTGATCGTGTAAATCACAATATACTCATTGATAAGCTCTCTGCTCGCGGTATTGCCGAACCACTACTAACTTGGTGCAGATCATATTTATCGGATCGAAAATCTTCAGTTGTGCTCAATGGCTTCTCCTCTCTTCCATTCTTAGTAGGCTCTGGCGTACCCCAAGGATCGCATCTTGGTCCATTACTTTTTAATGTATTTATCGATGACATTGGTGATTGCTTCCTTAATTCTAATTACTACCTATTCGCCGACGATTTAAAAATATTTAGAACTGTAAATGATAACTCTGACGCTGTCTTATTGCAACAAGACCTAAATCGCCTCTGTAATTGGTGTGATAATAACGCAATGCATTTGAATGCATCAAAGTGCTTTACATTACATTTTTCTAGAAAAAATATTAATAAAACTTATAATTATAGTCTTAACAATTTTAGTTTAAAGACAGTTGACCATATCAAAGATTTGGGAGTTTGGATCGACAAAAAGTTACGATTTCATATTCACGTGGATAAAATCTGTTCTAGCGGATTCAGAAACCTTGGCTTTGTTCTTCGTAATAGTAGAGACTTCAAAAATCCTAAGACTAAAATACTGTTATTTAACTCACTTGTTCGTAGCGGCTTAGAGTACTGTAGCATTGCATGGAATCCATTCTATGATGTGTACAAAAAAAGAATTGAAAGAATTCAACAGAGATTTTTGTGGCACTTAACTTATTCGTGCAACCTGGGGAAAAGCATAATATCATATAATGAAAGACTTAAACACTTCAGAATAAATTCGTTATACGATCGAAGACGGATGTTGGACATAGCATTTCTGTATAAGCTTGCTAATGGTTTTCTTGATAGCCCTAACTTACTTAGTCTTTTAAAATTTTCAGTTCCTTCAAGACTACCCAGGTTTTCAAGATTCAAACTATTTTCTGAAAATACCTATAGAACTAATCTCGGACAGCATGCGCCTATTAACAGAATCATTACTGAATACAACAATATCTCCAGGTCCTCAAGTTTTGACATCTTTTCCACTAACATTAATAAATTATTTGCACAACGATTTAATGGTACATGGTATATGACTTTTATGGAAATCTGTAACAAAATCCATGGAGTTAAGGATTTCCCCTTGAAGTTGGAATTGAGCACACATATGAGTTTCTTGCACCGCCTCTTGTCCATAACAAACAAACTTTCCGAGGCTATGGTAGTTTTTGACGTACAAAAAGTTTTCAATTTTAGTCAACTTTGAATAAATGAGATTTGAATTTGATGACTATCATAGACGTTATACCACTCTTGGGGACTAAGTTGGAACGCCTCAGATTAGTCTCTTTTACCACACCCCTTAAAGTTGAACACAACAGCGTTAAACACTGCTGTTATAAGGCAGTGATAGCCTAATGGTTAAAACTTGGTCTGTCAATAGGGTGGTCCAAGGTTCAAATCCCAGGCACACACCTCTTATTTATAAGAGTACCTAAGAGTACCTAAAAAGTTCTCAAAGGTGTGTCTGTCTACCAATTCACACTTGGCCAGTGCAGTGGACTAAGGCCTAAAACCCTCTCACTATGAGGGGAGACCCGTGCCCAGTAGTGGGACGATAATGAGTTGATAACGTTATAAGGCAGAAATTGGTGTGAGGTGATATCTCCGAAGTCGAACCACTAAGAGTTCTAACATTAATCATTTTTACTCCACTTTGTAATTAAATTTCTTTACAGTGTATCGGAGAGAGATGCAGTGCTCGGGTAAATACAGTTTAAATTTGAAAACACTTAAGAGAGCTCTATAACAGCTTGCGTACAAAGACTTTGTAGTTCGCTGTTTATGCAATAAATTATAGGAAACGAGCTTACCTCGTTTCCACACATGTGGTGCTTGCATGTTTTTCAATATTACAGAACATGGTTGAAAGTGAAGAGGTTATATTGTTACCCTTTCTAAACTCATTACTATGAGTTTAGAAACCTCCATGGAGTTTATGCTATGCTAATGCATAACATAAACTCCATGTAGGATTTTATTCTGTGTCGTGGGTGCCATGGACACACAAGGACAAATTCACGAATACCCAGACCCAGAATAGAAATCTAAATTCATCATTTTGTCATGACCGCTTCGCCAGGGATTGGGTTTCGGATTAGGTGTTTCATGTTGAATGGTGTAGGTCTTAAATAGCACCACTCTGTTCCTCTGGATCTCGTAGGAGATCGTAGGAGATTAAGCGAGGATTATGTCCAGCAGTGGACCTCAAAAGACTGATGGGTGGATAGATGGATTTGTCATTGACATTTTGAAATATCTACACATTTTTAATTGTTATTATATTATTTTTTAGTGTGACGGAATGTCATGTGAAGCCAGGGTAAGTCATTAATAACCACCGATCTGTGTACCTGTGTGTTTGTGTGTTTGTGTATCTGTTTGAGGTATCATAGCTCTCAAACGGGTGGGCCAATTTGAATATAATTTTTTGAAAGTGTGTCTAATCTACAGTATTTTGGCTACGTTTGAAAAAACCTGACTAGGCATTTGAAACTTGTTTGACTGTAGACTCAGGGCCCTGATCTTATCTGGGGATTGATTATAAATGTTTTTAGGAAGCAGTTACCAAAAAGTCATTTGTTTAAATCTATTACAATAACAAAAACTATTCGAATAGGATCAGTAGTTGTGGCGACCTCCCGCTACTCGTCAAGAGATGGCGCCACTAGTATACTGAATCACGCTATCAAAGATTTTTCGATGCCTTGCATATAT
>DWPV01002151.1:0-18023 GCA_018251915.1 Urbanus proteus proteus
TTTTTGATAGCGCGAGCCATGATATTATCTCGGCAACATTGGCTATTATTATTACATTTATGTTTTTGATGAGATATGCCTTTACCAACACGATGTTGTAAGAGCCGTCTCGTCGCATACTCGTTCGCGGTGAGACAATTTAGTAAATAACGGTTTATCATACGCCGTCCTATAGGGTGTCGTTTCACACAACTTGCTCAAATTGGATCGTACTTACTGGAAAAACAATACTTCAGCGTAGTGCAATACGACATTTGTTACAAATGCGTTCCATACTTCATGCTAGTTGACTACGTTTTCGATTTAAGTGTAAAAGTCGTGCATAAGTATATTTTATCGATTGTCTAGATAATATCTAGCCTTAGGTCAATTTTTTTAACAAAATAAAATCTTAAATTACCTGCGAAGGATTCTAGTGTATTTTACGCAATCTTTTGGGGTATTTTTTTGTTAAGTAAGTAAAATATTCTGACAAAAACATTACTTACAAATAAATAAAAGTTTTGCAATAAAAACATTTGCAAATCATGATAAAGGGTGGGAAGGTTGTTTTAAATAGCCTGAAAAAAATTGAGTTTTTCCCAAAAAGATAACGCCTTATAGAGCCATCATTGTAAAAATAAACAACGTTGCGGAGATAAAAAGTAAAATTTGCAAAATTCAATATGCGCTTATCAAGATCCGGTATCAATCTATTATGTTTGCACGGTTCCTTTTGTCATACAATGAAGGCGGTGGGGTGGTTTTCAGGGTTCCTTATCCAAAGAGTAAAAACGGAACCCTATTACTAAGCCTTTGCTATCTGTCCGTCTGTGACAGAGCTCTATCCAGTGAAAGTGTGTGAGCTAGGCTAATTTTTTACAGAATTTCTATGGCAGTTATAACAACGAATACTAAAAAAAGTTTTCATTTAAAATGCTCCATGCAAGCAAACAATATTTTTGTTCATTTTGCGGTTTATCTTTTAAACCGTAAAAACTACAAAGTTTAACAAAATTTCTTTTTTTGACATAACAAACAGAGAGACAAAAAGCACTGGAAAAAAATAATAAAAGGGGATCCATATACAAAAAAAAGAACCGATATTTTTCGACTTTTCGCAGAATCACTATTAATAGAATAAAAACCATAATAGCAGTACAGTTTACATTTTTACAATACATTTAACAGCGATACATTTAGTATTACGGAACCCTCCATATGTGAGTTCTACTCTCACTTGGCTTTTTAAAGTCAGTTTTAAATGTGATACATTATCAAAGTGGCGTTGGCGTCGCTTTAGAGCTTTTCGCGGTATCGCTGGAAACGACTCACGGATAAATGATTGATGGCCACAGCGTCACACCGTCGCTATCACGGCTTTTACTTACACTGAAAATATTTTTCACATTCCGCACTGACTACGACTGGTTTCCATGTGGTTTCTTTGTTTCGTATTTTTTGAAGTTACACTTTCTGTAAATTTAAGGTAGGTAGGTAGGTAGGCATATGAATAATACTATCCACTATTAAATTTGTGCTATGATGAAATTGGCATTATTTTGTTTGACTCTACTAAGCCATTAAAGTTTGTCTAATGCAAAAAGTTCAGGATACATGTGCATACGATCCACCTGATGTAAGAGGCCAGAGGTTGGATACAAATGCGTTTCTACCCTTGAGGACTAAGTTGGAACGCTATCGAATAAGTCCTCTTATCACACCTGTAAAGATAGAACAAAGTAATACTTAACATTGCTGTTTAAGGCGGAAACAGATGTGGCGCTGTTGCCATTGCACTCGAATATAGTAGTGCTAGCATCGTTAATGAAGCTTATTGCATTTATTTTTTTTATTAAGACATACAAGCACTTTGTCATACTCGTATTAAGAAGTTACCTTTGGTTATATGATAATGAGTATACACAAAGTTTTCAAAACCAGATGTGTTTGAACAATATGTCACGTAAAATTTAACGCAACAGTTCGACGTGTTAATTTATTTCCAGAAGGAATTTGAATATTTATCAAATTCCTTCTTGTTTTGTAAATACATGTAAAGGGTGGATATCTTTCCACCAATATATCACACCGGAGTTCTAAAACTTTAAAGACCCACAAAGGTTCATTTGAATGGAACTTTGTGTATAATTTGCATACTTATTTACATTATCTCTGCAGCACACAAGTGGGGCCCTTTCATTATCAAATTTGCAGTGTTAGGGTGAGGAAGCCCTCGGAATACAAAATTGATGCTGAAAACGATTACCTACGGAACAAAAAATGACCCCCGATTAACAGAGTAATAAAACTATGGGCGGATCCATTATGCAAATACTCTGTTTACATCGTGATCGTGCGTTCTCTTCGTCAAATTAACGCGAGGCAAATAACCGGCTCTGAGTTAGGCTTCTGTTTGTCCATGCATATGCATAGATACGTTGTTGCCTAGTGTTTCGTAATGTAAACACTATTTTTATATCACTACATAGTATAAAACAAAGTCGCTTTCTCTGTCCATGTCCCTATGTATGCTTAAATCTTTAAAACTACGCAACAGATTTTGACGCGGTTTTTTAATATATAGAGTGATTGAAGAGGAAGGTTTATAGCTATGTAATTTAACGCGTGCGAAGCTGCGGGCAAAAGCTGGTAAAGTATAAATATCCCATGAGCTTGCAGTTCATGTAATGGTAGTGGCCACTGCACTCATGAGTATTTGAAATCAATCTCAGATAACAATACAGTAGAGCTTAATACTATCTACTGTTATAAGATAGAAATAGTGGTCGTAGTGACGCGTTGAAAATTTAAGTGTTTAAGTTTCTGCTATCATATTATTTTCTTACAACATGCAACCATGGTTGTAAAACAACAATAAAAAAGTGAAATCTTTAATAGGCACACGTCAGTTTTTGTACATACAATCACATGCATGCACAAAACCTGAAACGAAAAATGTTTAATGCCGTTGCCGTGTAAATAAATAAATGAATAAATCTTAAAACTTTTATGCACCAGTAATTATGAAATATTCCATCATATCCATTATTTAAACATAAATTTTAATTAATAAAAAATTTAACTATGTATATATATGTATATATATATATGTATATATGTGCTATGTTAAAAATGTTTCATTACTCTTTTCATCGGTTTCAGAAAATAGAACCAAAACAATATTTCGCGATATCTCCTTTGAATTTTGTACAATTATTGGAAAAGTATTCCAAGGATCGTAGTTTGTTCGCTTTTTTCAATGATTATTCTTTTCGAGGTATCAGGTAGCAATTTGCAATAACGAAAGGTCTACGGACTCGTAGCATCGCTACGAGTTTTCGTAGACTGGATAATGATTACGCGAAGCGAAAACCTTTCGAACTGTTGCAATATTATGTATGTACCAACTGATGCCTGAGACTTCGTATGTGTAGACTATAATACAAATATTCAACCCTTTTAGGAGTGGAATATCACGTTATGCTTTTTAGTGCTACGTCATAAAATGAACCTAGAGTACAAACGCGGTTCTAGCTTTAATAATTTAAGTTTTGCGGTGATTAATCTAAGCGACTATAATTTCACATTTTTATAGAGTAAAAATATATTTTTGTAAATTGTGTTTCGGCTTTTAGACAGATAATCAAATTCAACCCTTTTACCCGGCTGGGCAAAGGAAAGTCTGGCAAAGTGGAAAACTAAACTGTGCGGATCTCACCCCGCGATTCAATTAGCCACTAATCATATCTGGAGGGTGTGAACGGATCGATCAAACTGAACCCTTTCGTGCATTTTAAGTAGCTGCAAAATATATTGAATTTGTTTTCTTTTGTATAACAAGTCTCTTCTTAAAATTTGAAAGACTTTCTCGATTCACAGGATATGTTTATGTGTTAAGGATAAATAATAATTTATTTTGGTCGTAGAAAGTCACTATCTATAAAATGGTCTACCTTATTGACAAAAGCGTGTCAATTCTTAAAAAAATATATAGAAGTACAAACAGACATCACTTTATAATTATTTGTATCATACAGAATGCATATGAGCTAACAACTGCTCGCCTATAGCAGTTATTCTAAAGTCACAGACAAAGACTAGATTTTTACTTTCTCAAATATATAAATTCTGTGCGAAATCTTTATTAAATAACGTCTATATCGAATTCGCAAAGTGCAACAAAGAAGCTCTATAAATAAATTCGGAAGCGACACCAGTAGTGAATACTCTTCAACGGGCACTCTTTCCGATCCCTTTTATACTGTCTCGTTTTCAGGTCATCTATCGAGCTATCTACGTTACTTTTCTCTGAGATTTAGCTAAGTCATTCGACTAGACTTGTGTTGATCGCGACACATTCTAAAGAAATTTGTATTATTGTGTCCTTTTTTCGTCGATGACTCGCGTGGCGGAACGGCTACCATACCGGTCTGGCCCGCAATGGGTTGCGGGTTCGTTTTCCGGCCAGACAGACATCTAAAAGATGAATTTAGATTTCTGTGCTATTCTATTCGTATACATATGTGTGTGTCTATAGCACCCACGACACAGGAGAAAATCCTACTGTGGGGCTTTGAGTGTAAAAAGCGTTTTTTTTAAGGTTCTGTACTCAAAAGGGAAAAATGGAACCCTATTGCTAAGCCCCTGCTATATATCTGTCTTTCACAGAGTTCTATCTCTTAAATCCTAACACATGTACGAGTACACTCGTTTTTTTATCGTGTATAAACATATATAAAATTCCATCAGTTTATCCATCTTATACAAACTACTAAAATAAAACAGTTACGTGTACACGCAAGAGGAATAATCCGCAACAATTTCAGCAATCAGCAACTTTTGTGCATCATAGTATAGAAATCGTTACGGTGTTTCCGAGGCGTTAACTATGCCTTAACGGTAAATAGTTGGAAAGGTTCGTAGTGTTATCGCACGTCGGTGGCCAAGAATGCGAGCGATAGAAAGTTCCCTCCTTGATTATACTGCGCAAACATTCAGAACACCAAACTATTGACCTGAGCCGCTACATAGACAGCCTTTAATATCACGAAATTGCCTCGACATCATTTAGTCGCTGCAAATATTACTTTAATCCCACAGCAATAAAGTTTAAGCGTCTGTGCTTTCGGGGAATGCAATAAAACCTTTGGAAATTTAAGACGTGCCGCTAAAGTCTTAGAGGTTTCTTTCTAACTTAGGTCTATCGGTATGAGAGTAAACAAGCCTTGTCTCTTTCTGTTGAATGTTACTGCTATATATTGCAAAGACGTCTACAAGCCGACGGCGATGAAAATTCCTGGTGCCTGAATGTTATCTTATGAGAATGAGCTTCGTTTACGTATAACACGATGTTGTCATAAGTGAGAAATAATTTTATACGTAAGCTATGTTATGATAATACGTTGTTAGAGAGTCTATTGTTATTTCTAGTCAGTGAATTAAAGCGTAAAATTTCTAGTAGTTACAAGTATCTCCTTTATGTGCGTAATATGTGGAAATGTTGGAACAATGAATAAACATACATCGAGTTTATAATTTATGTATGATACCTAACCTTTTACTAATACCTACAAAAGCGTTACTAAAACACTGTAATTAAGTTGTTTATTATTACTTAGAAATAAATTATTTCTAAGTAATAATAAACAACGGCGCCATAATTACAAAATACTTTACGTCGTACAATATACCTATGATAGTTTCCCCACAATATAAAACTTGCAAATGTGAAAAGGACCTTGTCACTTTTACTACTCCGGGGCCGGTTTCCTGGTGTCATGCGGGGTTGGTCCTGCGAGCTTTATGACGGACACGTGCGGCCGGGGGTTCGTATCGACCGACTCACTCAATTGCAACTTTGTACTAATAAATTGCCTAATAAATCTGAGTATTGCAACTGAATCCTTTTAATCAATCTGTATCCGGGGTAGAAATGAGTTCACATTTAAAAATATGTACATAACACTAATTATTTATTGTTTTAGCTCTAAAATTATAATTCTACCTTAAAATCATATTTTTTTACGAATAATGTTCACATAAAATTGAATAATAATATTTAAAATACATATCGAATAGTTGCCTATTTGTGTTTGCACATATAATATATGTTTGCGCATATTAGGCTCAAATTATTCTAAAGTTCTTACACACAGACATGTATATCTGTGTTCTTACATAAAGGTCGTACACAGACCACGAGGTGAACTGCGTCCATTTCTGATATGATCATCGACTTAAAAACTGTTTGTTTAACTCGTATTAACTTATATCGTAAGGGAAAAAAATCCTTACGAGAAACGAGAAAATGCACCATTTTAGTGTAAACAACATTGTTTATACAAATCAGAACTTATAATGTGACGGCGTTGAAGATTTTAAGTTAAATAAAAAACAGAGATCATTGAAATTAGTTCACAAATATGTATTTTGATTGTCTTAAATTGTGATGTGTGTGAACACCTATGGAATGAATAATGTCCCATAAGTACTGCTTAAATCATCTCAATCGCTTGAAGCAGCACCCTCTCGTATACACAAAAAGCCGAATTAAAAACCTCTTTAAGTCGGTTAGCCTTAACACATCACGGAAATTCAAGTATGCCTTGAGAGCGATATTTGCCAGCGAAGGCAAATGATGGATCGTTATAATTTATAACACGTTTTTCTACAAACACTGAAAGTTATACCATCGTTTAGAAATTGGTTCCTTGGGGACTCTTTCTCCGAACATGGTATTGAGGGTGTAGTTGATACAGACAAATTGTGACTGAATATAACAGAATATGTATTAATAAGATACGCGAACCTGGCTTCATGCTGTGGTAGCGGCAGTATTAAATCGATGAGGGAAAACAAATTGCGATGCTTGTTATCCATCGCATCCATCATAGACCCTTACACGAATCCTATTACTTTACCCTATCGCATACACTGCGGGCAATATTTTGTTGTTTTTATTAAATCTGAGCATCGCATGGACGTATTATTTTAAAAATTGTCTTTTACCGCTATATATAAACATAATTATAGCCTTGAAATATTTGACAAAGTTTAACAAACCGTGTTTTAAAGTCTCGTTAATCCACGTTCTATTGTTTTTTCCCGTTCGTCGTAAAAAGAGACAACAGGCGACTAGACTTCATTAGCGATGGCTTACTGTAGCAGATAATAAAAAAAATTAATCGCCAATGTGACGTCACACCCACTGAGCCGTAGAGGCGGGCGAGCGAAACGGGCGCCCACAACGCTTCGCAAATACGAAAGCCTCGTCCGGAAATTCAATCAAGCCCGCACGGAGATTCGATCAAGATTGAGGTAATTAAAATACCTACCTTTTTATCTAAGCATAAATCAGTTTCGCCAATATTGCAGTCAATATCGAGTCTGCCTGTTGGTGTTGGATATCTGCCTTTTGGGCTTATACATTACGAGCCGACGGCTCTACAAGTATTTACGCGTTTTTTTTTTTGCAAATCATTGTATTTTTTACCATGCTGCTGTGATGTGCTCAAAATTCGCGTTAATCACTAAAATTACCACTGACAGAAAAAAAAAGAAAACTGTTTATAATATTTTTAATATTAGGTAAATGTAAAACATAAGTTTAGAATGAAAGGTATTTTAAATATAAAGATACTATATTTTATTTATATACTATATTTAATTATAAATTTACCCATACTTTTACTCCGAAATCAACAATACATTCATTTACGATATGACTTTCCATTTGCCGAAATTAATGGTGATATTTCATTTCGATCCAATTTGCATATTTTTCTGTACGGACGGTTGGGCGGGGGCTCCTTAGTCAAACATGGGAATGCGGCTTCCGATATTATTGTCCACTATGGAAATTCAATATGGAGTCGATGCGACGAGGCGGTTGGAGGTAATTAAAAATACGTCAGTCGCAGCCGAACTTTCAATTGGAGCATGTGTCGAAATTCGAAATGAATCATTTCCCGTTTATATTTGTACGTTACCGTCGAACCTCTGGTCCGTTTGTTGTTGTTCATTGATGGAAATATTCCGCGGACGCCAGAGTACATTAATAGTTTTCGATCGCGTTTCACCGCAGCTATGCCATATTCGGTATTCATACGATAGTATGTTTCTATTGATACGCCATTTTTGAACTTTTTACTTTCTATTTTATATGGAAGTCGTGCTTTATTGTTTCCCGTTGCTTTTTGTTCGTTCGTCAAGACCTTCCGGAGCGGTGACATTTTATTGTCGTTTTAAAAGAATACAACAAAGACTTTTCTTTGAATAAAACTTACTTTCTCAGATATCTCACGATGCAATTTAACTTTTTGCTTTGAACTTGTTAATTATGGACTTAGTTTAATATTCAAAAGCATAATCACGCCTTAAGGTTTAGACTTTAGGCCTTTGATGTCTTACTAATAGTTTGATGTTATTTTACCAGAAACAGGGAATACGGTGTAATATTTGATATTAAATTGTTAGGTAAGCAGAACAACAAAGGGGTTATCTTGTTGGCACGTGATTTTGTCATTAGGGAGATGTCTTATTATTCACAAAGTGGGAACGTCTCTGTTTTCATTTGCTAAATTGACTTCGGGATACCGATAAAGGGTATTTTCTCATTCGGAGAGACATGCAGATTAATTGTACATATTAATAAAACGTGACATACAACTACGGAAGGGAAGTAACTTATATGTATGTATGAATGAATTAATGTATGAATTACAATACTTGAAAATGGTGTTCCTGGCTATTTTACGCGATAAATAAGATTCTCTTTCGTATTTAAGAAATTGATCTTTATATTTTCATTGAAAAAATCCATCTTAATAAATATAAACATGAAATAATTATATGTATTTAAAATCATAATTAGGAAATTAAATATTTTAGTTTATATCTAAATATTAAATACTTGTTATCTAAAAACAAGCAACTAATTAAGAAACATAAAATAAATGAAAAATACTGTTAAATTAACCTATATTGCGCTAAAGCACTAAAGTGTCTCTTTCCTTTTCCTTTAGGCCAGTGAATGACTTCCGTGAAATATTATTCAGCGGAAGACACACGTGCTCATCAGTGGTCAAGCGCTACGTCTGATTTATTTTCAGTATTAGTCACTTCCCTCGCCCTCTACCGGTGGAAGGGGTGTCGCTTTAGTCTTTTATCATGGGAGTTAATTAACTGTGATATTCTAGGTATTTTATAATTCATTGTTTTTTAAATAATAATCATTTACTATAGAAAAAATAGAAACGTTTATATTTACACCAATTTATAATTACGAAATACTGATTTTGATATTAGATATGTCGTATCCAGCTTATTTATTACTACCTACCTATGAAACGTAAACGTTAACGTAAACGTAAAAAAAAATGTAGTACCTCTAGTATTTATGAAGTATAGTGAAAATATATAGTATGGTGAAAATATTAATTTTCACCATTTTTTTGAAATTTTATTCCAACAATATTTCATATATTTTATTCATAGGTATAAGTAAGATTTATTCGTTTCATTGCAATTTATTTGGGTACAAATGTATGTAAAGGAAATAACCCAATACTGGAAATAAAAATGGCACACATAGATCGAGAAGCGCGCATCTGGATATCCGTGGTCAAGTGCTGAGTCGTGATTTATTCTCAGAATCCATCACTGCCTGCATCCTCCCTCTGACTGCCGCACTTGTGACGCCATCAATTAAACATTTTCTCGTTAGGTTAAAGAAAGATATTGGGGTACGTATTCTAACATCTACGATAAATATTATTCGCTATTGAATACGTTACTTAAAATTGGTATCAAATTAACTTCAAACTTCTACGATTTCTAATTTGATTTATTAGGTATGGCAACTAAAATCAATTTTGAATAATTAAGTTATTCAGTAAAATAAAGTCTAGCTATTTAGTGCACACATTTTCGACAACAAAGATTAATGAATTATATATAGATAGGTTTATGCTACACCTGACCGTTCTAATCCCTGGGGGCCACCGCCCCTAGTCTAATTTAGTGTTAGTGGGATAAATTCGTTTAGCATTTAAATTATATTCTGGCCAGTGATTCAAACAACTGTGTTCTGAATTAATAATGACGAAAATGTTTAGTCGCACACAATTTTGCTAGATTTTCAGATTGCAATTTGCATGTTAAACGTCAATCCGGCGGCGATGCGTTGAGCCCTATCGCTGAATATTAATGCGACGTAGAGATTTTGTTTTACTTTGTGGAAACTCGATTATAATGCAAAGTAGCTGACAGGCCCGGTGTGGCGCTGACATGCGTGGAGTCTACGAGCGTGTTGCAACCCTTTCTTACTAAGTTATTTTATCGAAATGTACGTGAAAACTATATGTATATCCTTTTTTAAAGATCCACCTTTAAAAAAGGATATATTTAGTTATAGATATAGTTTTGGCGTAAATTTAGATAATTTGTATTTTATACATCAAAGGTGATAAAAGTTATCAATTCACATTTCACCAACGATCTAGATTATTGCTTATTAAACGATATTCCTTCTGAGCAGCAGTGAGATGGTTTAGGACGACTAATAAATTATGCCTGTTTCAAACATCTCCATTCCTCATGATATTGTAAAATAAATCTTATCAAAAGTAGGTATAGCCACTTAACAATTTAATAAACAAAAGTGACGTTTATTTATTTGACAAATATAAGCGTTTGTATCCAATCTTTAGAAGTCTCAAATGCTGAGAAACGTAAGTCTTGTTCATTTATAAAATTTAGTAGACTTGGCAAGTGCGAAAATATTTCGCGATCCCCCAGACGTAATGGTGTTTACGTTAGAAGGGAGAGGTCAACTACTATTTAATCTAGCGTGAATGATTTATTGATGTTTTGAAATAACATTCAAAGGAGGGACGTGTTTCGTTTACACGCATTGAATTTTAAATTTACATCACTTCAATACAAAGTAACATACTGATGGGTGAGTATTCAACGATATTTTTAAGGTAAAAAGCTAAATGTAAGTAGCTCTTTATACCTATTGCTGCTGAATTACAGAAGTGGTAAGCGATATTTTATTCTGGTTTAAAGGTAGATATACTTGTCCGAAGTGTTCCAGTTTAGTCCTCATTAATGGTTGACCTAAGATAATACTCATATCTTATTTGGGTTGATTACATGTGTCCATAGGGCATTGATTATTAACTATCAAGTGGATTAGATACTCGCTTGCTCATTCTAAGTTATAGAAAAAATATCATAAGTAATATACGTAAATTTTCCTTGATGATCAAAATATACGCGTCTTTTAATGAGATTAACTAAAAGTTTAACCACCTGTTCCGAGTGGGTATCTCGGGGTGCGGGGCTCGGGGTGACGTTGGCTCTTGCCGAAATTTACCTACTTGCCTTAATTAGGCTTGTGTAGGCTTACGGGCGGTCATTTTTCTTGTTTAGCCGTAATTGATAAAGGGCGGGCGCCAGCCCATGTGGACCACATCAAAAAGGTTGCAGTTGTTTATTCTGGAGGCTCGAGTGTTTACAAATTAGATGAGAATTATTAATAGTTCTACCAATTTCGTGCCCCTTCTATTATAATTGTGCTCAGGGATGACGAAAAGTACAAATTGACAATACTATTCATTATTATTTATTAAAATTAAACGTATTTTAATAAAATGTTATTGAATGTCTTATTATATTTTTAGAAACCTTTTCCCATAAAAATTTTATAAACTTTCCAGTCCATTTAATAAAATCTTTTTGAATGTTTTACTATATTTTAATGCAAAAACCTGTTCCCATGAAAATTTTAAAAAGCTTTCCGGTCCACGTATACCTATTGTATAAGTTATAATATGTATCGGGTACTCCCGATACGCGGATTTAATTTTAATTTCGGATATAATAGCGGATTAAATTTAAGATCGTGGTCACGGCGAAACTCAGTTTCACCATGCAACTGGGTTGAAATATCGGCAATTACGAAATTAAATCTGCGTATCGTGAGTACCCGTTACATATTATAATGTTCCGCGATAATAAAAGCGCGATAATTATAATCATCTATTGTGTAAGCTTGACTAGTAGATACAAACATAGTCCCTATAATCAAGCTTTGGGGGAATTATGCTCATTGACTTATTTTAGAAATTTCAATACTCGCATGCAATGCATACGAGCAGGCTTTTAAGTGGATTGAATGAAAATATTAACAAATTGGCCCGTAGGTGGATTAAACAGTAAATTCTCATATCCTCATATTAACGTTTCCCCTTGGTGAAGGGTGACTGGCCTGGCCGGTGTAGGGGATGCAAGCTCGGTGATTGCGTTAAATCAGCAGTATTGGATTAAAAACAAATTATATGCGTAATACTCGTGCACTGTACAGTTTATGGTATTGTATGTTAAATGAGATGACCTTGCTGCGATGTTTATTAGTGGATATTGCATGTAATGATTAACTGATTGGCATTGATCTCTTTCTTTAACTGGCGATTAACGCTTTAAAGCAGATAATTGAGCTTATTGACATATGAACTGCATATTACGATAGATTTAATAGCAATTTGCTCTTAGACAAATAAAGTGATTTCTTCTATCAGATCAAAATAAATGAATTAAAAAACACTATCTACTGCAAAATTTTCAATGCTTGACATGATGGTCTAATAATATATCATTTGTACAACTCTGTAATATGAAGTTTGAAATTCTCAGGTGAGTATGTCTGAAACTACCTACTTGATCAAATCAAGCTATCATACCTTAAAAATAAACATAAAAATGTACGAAACAAATTTAAGTTGCAAGTTTTCTTGTGAAGATCGGTAAGGTCGGGTGATTTGATTTGGTCTCCGAAGCTCCCATTCGAGTTTCTTTTCGAGGGAACGGCCGTGCCTACAGAACTGTCGTAAGACCAATATTGCCAAGGAAATTAGTTTATGTAAAATGTAGAACAGGAACGAAAAATATCTAAGGTAAAATATAGTCGGAATATTGGAATCAATTCACTTCGCAGGTTCTATTGCGTTAGAAGTCATCTTTGCGATATAGAATTATGGAAAAGGGCGACCGACTTTTTCTTACAGAGGTATTTTATATTTGGATATTGCTGAAGAGGTGAATTTTTGGTACCGTGCATAAAGTGCCTCTACTATACATTGAAAATGACCATGTACTCAATTTAACGATATTTCAGTTGCTTTAAGTCATATTTTAAATATATAATATGTAAGAAATTGGCTAATATATTGCTTATAAATATATTCTGATGATGATCATTGTATTTTCGTTCAGCAATGATCCAATAGTATTCATGTTATAAACAACCAAATAAGGTAAATCACAAAAAAATAATCAAGAATTTCAATGTAACGCAGCGATTTACATTGTTAAGCATAATAAACAAAAACGTATTTACCATATTAACATAATTATAAGCAATATCAGAACACAGAAAGGCTGTAGATAGAAATAAACACATTTCATTTCACTACGATATAGAGTAAAGGCCAACTACGGAGCTATGATGTACATTTACATAAACAATTTGAATATAAATTATTTTCTTATCGCTTAAGTGAACCCAGAAATAATTAAATTCCTATATTAATGAAAATTGTTCGCCTATTTGAACTTAATCCGTATGGGTGACATATAACTTATAGGTACGTATAAGTTTATAGTATAAAACATATATTTTGGGAATACCTTTTTACAGTCTGGTCAACTTGCGGTTAGTGTTAATTAAATACTCTGTGGACTTTACTTTTAAAAGAACTTTTAAAAGACTAACTTTTAAAAGACTAAAAAAGAGGCGGTACTAAAATTTACCTAGAACTTAATTAATATAGCATTTTAGAATCGCTTACTATATTTGAAGGGCGTAATTACCCAAAGAACATATTTCCAGCTTAAGAAAGTTATATTATTTAGCATAAAGTTAGACATAACATGGTGGCAAGACGCCAACTTAAAGATGCGTTGCGCTGCAGTCGCCATGCATTCAATTATGTTTCAACCCTAAAATAAAGCGATGTCTCGAATACAAATTAGCTAAATAAATCAATACAGCGCTGGCAAGGAAGATTTGTTTCGTTAATCCCGGAAAAGCCGTTCAAACCGTTTATAATCACATACCAGCACTGGCTTTTTGGGAAAGCTAAATCGTTTTCAATTAGGTATGTTATTGTTAAACCGATTAATGGATTTGATATGTTTATATTTTGGTTTGTCTAAATTTATGCAGCCGTGTATATTGCGATATTATTTCTATGTGATAAGACCACAATAAACATATCTATCGAAAGAGCATCTAATTCGCTTGAAAAAAGATTCACCTGAAAAGTCTATCTGTCGTAGATATCTGAAATAGTTGGTTATCAATACTAAGTCAGTCTTTCAAAAGAAAATAACTTTCTTAGAAGAAAGAACCTTAACTTATTGCATTGTACAGCTATAAATATTTAAGGAAATCACTTAAACAAAACGAAATGAGCAAGTTAAATTAATTTATGTTATTTACAAAAAAACGTCTACGTGTATTAAATTGATATTGCAAATCCTAATATCATAGCTTAAGAGCATATCATTAGTTAATACACATCCTTGTCATATGGTTATAGCATGCAAGTTATGGCTATTTGTAAACAGTCACGGTATGTTGGCCGCCATTTCCCTGATGAGCGACCGCGGTTGTCGGTCTAAGATGTAAACAGAGCCACAGCTTATTTGTGGCACCAGACATCATTGTACAACTGTAATACACATATCGGCGGGACAAGAGCACAAGTGTATGTTTTACAATTTTTCACTACAAAGATTTGAGTTGCTGTCCGCCAATATTGACAAAAAAACGGACGAAATGGACAAAGACACTATCCTGAAATGAAACCAAACTGAATGGCTGACTTTGTTCTACCAGATAGTAGGATGTTTTAAATGCACTTTGGAATATTTAACTCAATTTCATCATTTTTGCGTTTTATGCCCTTGTCCTGCCGAAGGTGCGATATGTATCTGTGGGCTTAATAAATAGACAACCATTAAACCACGCTTGATTTGTAAAAATAAATTAATAAGAACGTGAAACATAGTCATAATCACGGCTTTAATGTATTTAATCGCATGAAACTGGACTTAGTTACTAGTTTAGTAATACATCAAGTTTAGATGTATTACTTACAAGCTTACACAATAGGTAGTATGTACTTTCAATCTATCCTTCAGCAGATTACAAGGTAACATAATCTATCAAACTGGTGAAAACCAACAAAATGCACACCTTGATTTATACTGTCCATAAACAGCGGATGCTAATACAGAAATACAAATACGGACGAGCAATTAGCTAACAGACAATACGGATATTGTGTACAGGGACTATTCACGGGACGGGGGGCGCCATTCCAGCTGATGTGCGGCCGCCATTGTCCGAGTGCGAGCATGTGGATTTGCGACGCGGGACCGCACTGTGCACTCCAATAGTGTCCGGTTATTATATCGACACGTGTGTGCAATAGTCTGAATATTCAACGTGCTTATCTCACCGTATTTTTAATATTACGAGACCTTGTTGGTAACTTATTATTAAGTTATACTTTTGTTTACTTAGATACTCAAACACTAAGCCAAAAAGATATAATATGCTTAAGATTTTCGTAGACTTTTTACTTTTATTATAACAACTTCATTTCTGTCATTTAGTTGATTTAATCAATATAATATCTAGCGGAAAGAGAAAACTGGCGTTAGACGTTGGTATCCCAAAAAATCCCTAAAAAGCTTCTTTATAATATTGCGTTATGTACCTACATATAAATACGTTTAGCAAATCTGTTGTACGGTGAAATTCTAATTTTCAAGTGACTAAGGCCGAGTTATGTATCGCAGCAATCTTGGGTATGAAGTTCATTCTTGTGTACTGATGCTTATAAAGAGTCCAACTTTACACACTGCCTAATGGAGCACTAGCTATCCGGTGGGGAGTCCAAGAGGCATTTAATCTTGCGTTGAATTATGTGTTGATGTCGGAAGCCCGGAAAACGTTCCCCGTCCGCGCCCCAGTAATTTTAGTTTTTATTATTATTTGTCCCTTTTAGCGACTGCAAGACTTTTACTTTTTGTCGTTAAATCAATTTTTCCGCGATGCATTATGGGAGCTCTTTTGGAGATGCTAAAAGATAACTATATCTTTCGCATCATCGTAAGAAAATAAATAGGTCTGCTATATAATATTTAATTCTCATGAGTACTCATGACATACCTTTAGTTTACCTTTGACTGAATATTAACGGATAGAGTTCATGAAATGATAAGTCGTGTTTTAAGACATTATATATTTTTATTCCGAGAAAGAAATTATGCAAAATAAACCTATCTTGTTCCAGTATATATTCTTAACAACTTTTAGCTTGAATTACGGTTTAAAACTATAATTGCTTAAGATTATCTCTAAAAATAATGATTAGGTATATTGCATAAATAGTTAAACCAATTTCGATGAGATTTTCATCCAAGGAAACCACATATTTAGACTAGTCTTGTGTCAGAACTAACCGTACACGGAAGTGCACGTAGATAATGCACAGAGTCGCATTAACACAAATAAGAAAGCACTACGTTAATTAGCTGCGTTGTTAGCCAGTACTTTACATTGTTCAGAGCAAAGTAATTAATTTGTAAAGGATGAAAACAAGTAGTGACAGGTGGGCGGCGTAGTTCTCCTACTCCCCGATGTAATTACCGCGAGGTTGAGCGGCTCTGTAACAATGAATGCGATAGGCGAGGGCAAGACAGGTATGACTAACTAGACTGTTTTGTCGTGCTTCATAGTTTACTATATAATATTTTATTCATTTCATCAACGTAATTTTTAATTTAAATTGGGGTATTTTTGTAATGTTATTTATTTATAAAATGTTATTCTCTTATTCGTTTTATGTACAGGTATCAGTAAGAACTTATTGTTTAATAAAAGCTGTTTTTTGTTAAAAAAAAAAAAAACGTCACGGTTCATAAGAGATGTATAGTAAAATATTTTTAGTTTTTCATTCCTTCATTGTTTTTAGGAAACAAAAATATATTAAAATTAAATTATAGTTCCTAACTACTGTGACACCTTTAAAATTGAAACGCAGCAATTCCACTGCTACGACACGCCAAACCTAGTAATGTTACAAGGAAGGCTTGTATCCTTGGATATTGTACCAACCCTTGTTTTTAATTTCAATAACTTAGCAAGTCGTAGCTTTTCACTTTTGATCAAATACAAAGAAACATTGAAATAAGCATCGGCAGGCGAGGGTAAGCGTATTCCCTGACGTAATTACCCCGAATTCGGCCAAGCGGGACCGTTGGATAACCGAGAACTAGTTAGATACCTCACCCGAAAACCTGCAACATTCTAGCGAACAGATTTGTATACGATGATAAAGTGTATACTCATGGCTAACACCGCTTAGCTTTTTAGAACACCCATAAGGTTAAGCTAGACCGATAACATGTATGAAATGGCCCTAATATTGAAACTACATCAAGGGTAGGAATATAATGAGAACTATAATTGACAACTTTGGAATAACAATAAGGCATGGATAATATACGTCACTATTCATTAAAGAACAGATTTATTAAATTCAACATGAAGCAAAAAACAAATTTGTAACGAAACGACTTTAAAAAAGTTTTAAACCTATTACTTACAAATGGAGGTAGTGGGTTTTCTACACCGCGATGTAATTATCTCGAGTCCGAGCGAGTGTTGGCCGAGTGAAACCTGTAATATAATAAGTGAATCCGATAAGAGCATTACAACCATACCCTACAATTGTAGATAAGGGTTTTTATGTTTTCAGTCACTTATTCTAAATTGTCTCTATTTCATGAATATTTGTAATTAGACCTATTGAAAATCAAAGCCGTATCTGTCAGACTCAGATAAATAAAGTAGGTAGATCCATCATTCCTAACAAACAAATGAAGCCATTTTAAAAATGGACGGGCTATAAAAGTGATTATGAGAGGGTAAATAAACAAAGGAACTGACAAGAAACCACGCT
>DWPV01002152.1:0-18016 GCA_018251915.1 Urbanus proteus proteus
GGCGTAACATAGGCTACTTTAATTTTCGAAAAAAGCATTAACGCGCGCGCCACTCGCATGCGGGCCTCCTTGGGGGATGTTACCTATGTTTAGATAAGTATTCCTTTTTACTTTTTGACGCGGGTGATACCGCGGGGATCAGCTAGTTTTAAATAAATACTGATACAAATTCGTCAATATATCATTGAGTTATTATACATAGAGTAGAAGAGCCATAGTTCTATAGCCATAGAGCCATAGTGCAACTGTCTAACAAATAATAAAAGAGGGAAGATGACAAAACTACACTTATCTTTATCTAATCACTTTATTACAGTTTATTACGTCGCCTCATTTGGTTTTTTTTTATTTCGATGGTATCATTGTAGACTGGCTTCCCTTGTTTAGGTATACTCTACAAAAAATACTAAATTGTTTTCCCTTGTCTGTTGTTAATTGATTATTTATTAGATGTTTATTCTATACAAGCTGATCCCCGCGGTTTCATCTGCATTAAAAAAGTAAAAAGGCATTAATATTTGAACGTAAGTGACACCTGGCTCTCCCCCAACGGCGGTCGCAAGCAAGTGGCGCACGCACTGATATTTTATAGACCTTCAGCTATCTTTTAGTGAAAATCCCGTCAAAATTGGTTCAACCATTTGGAAGATTACCTAAGCCAAACAGATAGACAGGCAGACAGACAAAAAAATGCGTTTTTGTTATAGCTACCGTGTATACTTTCATATGTATTAAGTAAAAAAGATTTTTTTTATTTGTTTAGAACAATGGACATCTATTTTTCTTTCTTACGTCATTTTTCAACACCAGCTTATAATCGAATGAACTTAACCATGTATTTTCAAAATAACACCTTGCAATGTTTAACCAACTTCATCGAGGAGCTACCGTGACCGATGTCGTTACGATTTGATCTAGATTATTCCAAGCAGCTACTGCTAATGTAAAGGCGCTTCTTGTAGGTCCGTTTACAGTTTTCGAGAATTTCACTATAAGTTAAGTGGTTAGTTGGAACGCGATACAAATAAATACAATGTGTTTTAAGTTGCATTAGTCACAAATAGATGTGTTTTTAGTTGCATTAGTCACAAATTGACGAAGTGGCTAATAAACATAGAGTTATTATACATAGAGAAGGGGAGGTAGCCTAAAATGTGTCTAAAAAAGAGAAAGCAAATGAGGCTACCTGAAATAAAGTGACAAGACAAAGATAAGTATAGGTTTCTTATGTTCCCTCTTTTATTATTTGTTGGACACTCGCACTTACAGGGATGCCTATGAATTTCTTATTCTAGTAATAAAAGATAAAAATTTGGAAGAACAACTCAAGTAAGGTGTCTTAGCGATAAGGTTTCTGATCAACTTAATCTTCAGGGAGGTCAATTGCATCGTGTTTTTTGCATAATTTTGTTACATATCGATGTAGTTGATTTTAATACATTTTAGACATAAAATTGATAACAGTGCCACTATTAAAGTTAACTTCGGGTGGTTGTAGACACTTAAATTGCTATATTATATTATTGCTTATTGCGTAATAAGTACCTATATAGTGTTTATAACAATTGTACCTGCCCCTATACGAGAAAAATAAATATTATTTCTTTCTTTCGTTATTTCTAAATTGCTATTTAGGTAAAAAAGGATAAAGTTATATTCACGTAAAACACATTAAAAGTTGTCTGAGCTTAGCGCCATTCTGATGGTGCAGTTGTTTTAAACATTACAGCCTATTCAATTCGCCGAAAGATAAAAAATACGAATGTATTTTTACGTTTTCATATTATGATAAGTAAAATATAGATAAGTCCCAATGTTACTATAATTATCGTTTTTATTAAAATATCTTGACCCAATTATTTTTTTATCTCGCAAGTCTACGCGTGCCTGTGATGTGTGCCTATTATCTGCTTACAACTGATGAACCGAATTAAGCGATTACAAGCCTCAAAAATCTATCTATGTATACTTATAAATAACATTGAAGTGTCTGTTTGTGATTTAAAAATAAAAAAAATAATACTCAACGCATATGAAAGTACATTCACGATACCTATAACGAAAATGTAATTAAAAGTTATTGTCTATCTGTCTGTCTGTCTGTTTGGCTGAGACGATCTCCTAAACGGCTAGATCGATTTTGATGGGACTTTCATTGGAAGGTAGCTGAAGGTGTAAGGCGTAACATATGCTACTTTAATTTTTGAAAAATGCAATGCTCGCGGGAGAGCGGGATTTCAGTTATGTTTAAATATGTATTCCTTTTTAGTTTTTAAACGCAGGTGATAATGCGGGGTTCAGCTAGTTTTAAATAAAAATAAGTTTACATTTGGAATTATATTTATTGTTGCAGATGTTTCAAGAAGAACAGATGCCTTTAGATCAAGCGAATACGATCTTCTAACGGAGATAGTCAATAACATCCAAAATGATTTACAAATGGAATCCGACGGGGCTTATAGTCTTCTTACACCAAGTATACCTATACCCACAGCGAATATATCGCTAAGTGATAAAACTATTTCTACGCCATTCGTTATAGATATTCTAGTTTTAGTAGAATCAGGGCCTTCGTGTTTATTCACAATAGCCGATGAAGACAAACAAATTGAATTTCAAGTCTGTTTCGTACCAACTTCCCAGGATTTTATGAATCTAACAATATTTAGAAATCATATGATAGAAGATACAATAATGTTCGAACTTCCACGTTCGTATCTCTGGACTAGTTATTTGGTATTAATTGAAGACACATCCGCTTCTATTTACGTTAACTGCGCTTTGAAAGAAAAAGTTAATATCCCTCAAAGACGGAAGATCTATATTTCACCAAGTTCTGTCATGTATTTTGGAAACTCTGGCAATGGGGTGGACAATATTTTTAAGGTTGGTATTTTCTTAGTTTTCTGAAAATAATAATATGTTTGGTCGACCTCACTAGGGCTTCAATCCTCTTTGGGGATAATGAAGATGTACATCGTCCTTGTATATCATACACTAGTTCTTGTCCGCGGCTTCGCTCGCGTTAATGTGTGCGTGCCTTCGCATTTAAAACTAAATATTAGGTATGATACTTCAGGTATAATTCAAATGGAATTCATTGTTATCAAGTGTCCGTAGGTGTAAAATTACGTAGGTTGAAGGTATAAAAGTTATTTTTTATCCCTCAGGAGAAGTATCTTTTTTCGGGATGAAAGGTACTCTAGGTCCTATTCTGGATAATGTGTGTGCCAAATTTCATAATGATGAGTATTTGAAGCGTGAAGGCGTTACAAACAAACAAATAAACGGATATTTGCATTTATAATAATTAGGACTATTATATTGGTTGACCACTTACTATAACTTGCTCGTCTACTACTTCTTTAATAAAAAATGTGAAACAATACTGCAGATGTGACTCCGTTGATTATTTATTTTTATTGCATCTGTTTATTTTATCAATTCGTATCTAACCTGGTAAGCATGTAGTCCGACTCCGGCGGTACCACCACCACACCTATTTCTGCCTTATAACGGCAGTGTTAAGCACTGCTGTGTTCTGGCTTGAAGGGTGTGGTCAGGTTGACAGACTTATCCGAGGCGTTCCATCTCAGCCCTCAGCGGTAGCAACGCATCTGTGATCAACCCCATGTATGACCATGATCATATCTGGGGTTGATAACAAATGTCCATGTGCGGCAGTGGCCACTTACCATCAGGTGGACTGCAAGCTCGTTTGCTACTCAAATGCTATAAAAAAGTGTTGAAACGCATTTGATACATAAATGTAAATACCCGTCACTAAACAGGTTCCACGGCTACATTAAGTGTTAAATTAAAAATGATTCAAAGTAAAGTGGTCGCGTTTTTCACGGTAGAATTTTCCACGAGTTTCATTCACGAATTTAAAAGGAATAATAGCAACAAAATATGAATGAAACGTAGATGAGGTAAAGTAATTTAATTTAAATGTATCTCAGATTTGAAAGGGTTATTAAATATTTATAAAATAATCTGTATAAAAATATTTTCACAAAGGTAATTCGAGTTTTCGAAGTAATGATAAGTGTTGATGAATCCCGGTGGTCTCAAACCTTTGATAATGCTTAACTAACGCTTTCTACACTCATAACCCTACAGTAGGATTTTCTCCTGTTTCGTACCATGGACACATATACACGAATACACAAACACCCAAACCCAGAATAGAAATCTAAATTTTAAATTTTCATTCAGATATCTGTCTGACCAGGAATCGAACCCGGAACCTACTGCGTGTCATAACGGTATGGTGACCGCAACGAGGGTCATAGATCTTATACATATAATCATGGTGGAATGCACCAGGCCTCCCCAGTTGTGAGACCACAGTTGTAGGATATAAAAAGCCAGCAAAGTAGTAAACGTTATAGATGACCGAGTACCTTTTTCATGGAATCCCATTTCCCCTAACAGCGATTATTTACCAACCTGTTTCCAAGCGGATATTACATTATATCGACGGTACATCATAATGGCTAGTGATTTTTACTCGTGGTTCAACTTACATTGCTTATTCAAATTGATCTTATATTTTAAAGCCATGCATTTTACTTTTACCTACTCTTTTTTTATCAATTAAGTTGCATCCAATCGATTTTTAGTGAACACTGTTGTTCATGACATTTAGAACACGTTAAAATGTCGAAATTCTATATTAGTACTTATGTGTCCATCTCAGTGGTCAATCTTAACGAACTCTTCTATTCTGAACATAGAAGACGATGACGGTGCGCTTGCTATCTATACATATAGTGCCACCAATCTTTCATTTAAAACTTACAATATTAAAAGAATAAACATGGAGTAAATCTGTTATTAATAGCCATTATCACCTGCAAACATTAACATCTAACTTCAAAAAATAAAATACCTTATATCTTAAATTGATTGCATATATGAAGCCACTTCCAGACAGAATCAATGCTTTATGGTTTGATCACCCCTTTCGTACTCTACGTTTTCTACCGGCTTTCCAGTAGTGAGTACTCCGCGGAACTGTTTGACCTGGTGCCCACATAACCTTTCCTTTACATCGATTGGACTCGTGGCGCTTCTCCGCGGTTCAATTTGCGCGAATTTTTCATCCACAAACGTGCAAGATGTCGAAAAATCTTCCTGTTGTGGTATTCCAAGACGCATAAAAAACCTATCCTAAAAACTGTCGAAGCTTTGGTGACTCCTCCTCCTACAGCAAGCACGTCTGCCTTATCATTAAGTTCAACTATAGAAAAAAAAAGCATTACACTGCAACTTAGAGAAATAAGTAGACATCGTCAAACAACGAGTCTCAAGACCTTCTGTGATAAAAAAGTTACTGTCTGATCAATACGATCCTCACACAGAGATAACCAATAAATTGCTTTATCAATCATTGAATGGAGAACCGTGTAAACGATACCAGTAACCTTTGTAATGTCAGGAGGAATTGAAAAATGAAAGGTTCGACACATAACATATCGAAAGGTCGGGCCATACATCTGTCCCAATCGTACAATTCTCGAATTGCAGAGCAATTGTCGGACCTTTAGAAGTGACTCGATTTCGTCGAAAGACCGACTGATGAGTCGAACGTCCCTTTTAACCGTCGACGCTTAAGGGCTTACAAGTTTGATGTTTTGACTGTCTTTGAAATTAGGCAATCAAACGAAATGAAGTGATATATTAATTTTATATAGTCTGACGAGAGTACTTACTAAATTACATTTTTTTCTATTACTAGACAGAAATTTAACAGTTAAAGTGTAAACGGTTAGTGTAACAATGATTTAAAGATGTCAGAATAAGCTACATTATGAAGTTTCTTAAACTACCCGTAAGAGTTTAATAAACCCAATCATAACCAGATATACTATTTGAGAATGACAGTGCATACCCGCTAACAACTCAGATGCCTGGCCAAAATCGTATTGTTATGAATTCATAATTATTGAGACAGGTTGAGGACTTACAACTTATGAGAACCTTGTGTTTCAGGGCTTAATAAAGAAAGTGAGGCTGTTTTCGAAAGATGATTGTGAAAAAGTAAGTTATATACTTATATACAAAATAATAATTATTAAAATTACAGAGCTTTATTTCTGAAGAAATAATGTAAATCTTAAGAAAATGAAAAAAATGATTTTGACACAAAGAGTAATACAATTAATAGTAACAGACAGCTATCTGTAAATAATTCCACATGAGGCCATACAATTTTTGAAAGACGCTAGAATCTACTGATTCTTTCTAATGTGAATTAGGTCAGGCATTTTGATGATTTTTTGCTATTACAGAGGAGTAGAATAATTTGATAACTTTATTTAACTTTAGTTAACTTATATTACGTTGCAGGATTAATCGTATTTAGGACAGATTACAGGAATCCATGGTTGGCAAAGATAGTATGTTTGCATAAAAAAAATGACAATAATATTTCGGCATCATTGTTTCAGTTTTGCCAATGCGCAGAAAAAGAGAGAAATATTATATTAAGCACTATGAAGGGAGATCCAGGGCCTCCCGGAGAGAAGGGTGCCCCTGGACAAAAGGGCGAGCCAGGGATGTCTGGTAAAGCGGTAAGTTAGTGGTTTATTACCACATGGTACATTTTTGTCCAGTCGTATTTATTTGTCTCTTTAGGTCCAGTGTACGAATTACAGAGTTTATACAGATAGATTTTAATTTTATTGTCATAGGTATATGGAATCGTCTTATCCTTTTTTGAAGCACATGATGGAATAATGACACCGTCTCTAATATATTGTGCTACCTGATGGGCCGTAGTCCCAAAGCCTATGACATTGACTTAATATATGACATTTGGTGTACCAAAGAAGTATATTTATCATGAGCTTTAAAGTTACACCTGTTTAAAAGAGGCCAATGCCTGAAAACTTGAATGTTCATTTCAATGAACTATGCTACCATATTGCATAACATTAAACAAATAAAACATTTAAGGGACCAATAGGAATTAAGGGCAGCATGGGACAAAAAGGTCAAGCTGGACAGAAAGGTGCTCCTGGAATAAAAGGTAGTCGAGGTGCTAAGGGAGATAAGGGACCAGCTGGCCCTGCAGGCCCAGCGGGATCTCGTGGACCACCCGGAAGTCCCGGACAAGTTGTAAAGGTAAAGTGTTGATTGTACATCGGCAATCATAGATCTATACAAATAAATAAAATTGAAGTGTCTGTTTGCGATTTCAAAATGAAAAAAAAATACTCAATGCATATGGAAGTGTACACGATACCTATAACGAAAATGCAATTTAAAAAAAATTTGTTTGTCTGTCTGTCTGTCTGTCTGTATGGCTGAGCTAACCTTCTAAACGGCTGAGCCGATTTAGACGGGGCTTTCACTGGAAGATAGCTGCAGGTCTAAGGCGTAACATTTAATTATTGAAAAAACCATTAACGCGCGCTCCACGCACATGAGCGCACCGTCGCGGGAGAGAGGGTTGACATTTCTGTTTACATATGTATTCTTTTTGACACATCTTACATATTTTTGAAACATTAAAATATATTAGTAAGTGTTATAGATTACTAATGTTTCCCTTGAACTCTGTATGTAAATACGCCGCCGTTTAAAACGTCTGTATTGGCCTATTCCAATTTTATCCAAGGTATCACCTGATATCACCTGAATCATCAAATTCCACTTTTTGGTGTAATTTGATATCCTGAGTCATGATCACCTGGATAATCCACCCCAATTACACTTCGAAAAAATAAATTATTTAAGTATCATATGATCACCTATGCAGAAAACATTTGTATCACGGATTTTAACAAATATATAAAACTTTACAGGAAATAGAAAAACAATCTCCAATAGCTGAACGAGGTCTTAAAGGAGACATAGGGCCAAAAGGAGAAAAGGGTGATCAGGTATAAAATCATTTACATATTTATGGATAGATACCAACTTAGGAACAAGCTCTACTAATAATAAGACAAACACTATGTATGGCTTTCTAACTGCATCATTTCAAATCTTTATTTACCAACCATCATTTATTTATTTAATGCCAATCATATTTTATCTTTAAATATTTTAAAATTTAAAATACTGAAATGTAATTGAAGTATATAATTTAATCTACTTTTATTAATTGGTATATTAAAATAAAAGTATAAAAAACATTTTAGGGTCCTAGCGGCCCAGCGGGTTCTAAAGGACAAGAAGGAACACCTGGAATTAATGGCTTATCAGGACAAAAAGGTAATTTTACACACATATAAGCAAGGTACCTTGTCAGTTACCACATACCACGTTCAGCGCTGCGAAGTGCACTCCGGGATGTCGAACGGAACGCAAACGGAATTTTCTGACGTTAACCTAACCTAACCTAACCCGACGAGCGTTACCCTCCCTGCACCTTCTGGTGCACGATGGTATACGCCCCGGGTTATTTGCGGGGTCGCTGGATGGATGGTTCGAGCTCCTATTCTTGCCGCCCTCAGCCCCGAAAGGGGGCTTTAGTCGCCTTTTACGACAGACAGGATATACCGTAGCCTTATTATGATCTCGGGACTGATGACTACTGGGACAAGGACTACGTAGCCTAAAACACATTCTGAACTATTCCGAACCGCAGTGAAACCAAGCAAAATGTGGACAAAAATTTGATAATCCTTACGTTAATAGGCAAAGAGCAAGGAGAGTGGCTGTTTGTTTAAAATTCTAGTCATTGTGTGCAATAAATGTTCCGTTTTTACCATAACGATTGGTACGTGCTTCCATTTTTTGTGAATACTAACATCACGTGTTTTATCCCCTTTAAATAGGACTTTTATGTTATTTATTTATGCTTTTTACATTAACAAATAAACATAACATAAATGTATGTAAAAAATATAAGCTCTTACGCATTTTTGTCTGTGTATTACTTTATCATTTTATTTTTAAAAACACATAAGAATAACCAATCAATTAACCCTGACTGAGCTACATTTAAAAGCAATAACGCGTTCTTTGACATGTATATCTGATAATGTTGACAATAATACTTGCAATCTTTTTGCACTCCTTCCATTGACTTTAATTATGACAAATTTTACTTTATTCCTTCATGAAATTATACACGATAGCTATAACGAAAATGCAATTAAAAAATTCCAGTCCAGAAAAGAATACAGAGTTTTTCCTTTATCTTAAAAAATCGAAAAATGAAATTACTCTTGAGGAATAGAAATATAACTTCTGTACGTAATGCCTCTTGAGAGGAATGTATTGCACATTAACGCGAGCGAAGCCGCGGGAGAAAACTAGTTTTACATATTTCACTGACTCGCGGGCAAGAAACTACTAAAATCAAATTGGCTCAACAACGTTCGCCCAAATAGCTAGTTCGTAAATAAGGATCGGAAGTTTTCGCTTCAGGTATTCATATACAGATTTTGTTTTCAGGTGACAAAGGTGACGCCGGTCTCCCAGGGTCCACAATAGATCCAGCCTTCATTAAAAATAGTAAGCTCTGGTTAACCATATAAAATTTTATTAAAGTCTAACGACATAGTTATTAACAGTTACTTTAATACAAAATATAAATACTAACATATGTTTATATGTAAAATTTCAATAGTAAACAAGGACACAGTTCATATTGTCTAGTTAGTTTCTGTAAGTGCATCTAACATTGTCGCAAAATTAAAGTGAGTTGCACCATTGTATTATTTCAGATCCTGATTTATTAAAAATACTTAGAGGCCCAAAAGGGGATAAAGGATCCAACGGACAAAAGGTATATGATATCTTAGATAAGTCTCACTCCCACATGACTCCCTTACCACACCCTTTAAATGGTACACAGCATCGCATAACCCTACTTTTATTAGTCATAAATAATGAATTGTACCATTCTAGTACGATAATTTTGCCATTCAAATTACACGGCTACAACAATATGTTAAGTACAAAATTTATTATAAAAAGTAAAATAATATATTTTTCAGGGTAACAAAGGTGACAAAAGTGTAGCTGGTCTCCGCGGACCACCAGGGCCAAAGGGGTCTAGAGGCGAGCAAGGGCTTCAGGGTCCAATAGGACCCACTGGACCCCCGGGAACACCTGGCCTGCCAGGTGAACCGTGTTCATATTCGGAAGAAGAATTAAAAATACTTTACGGTAAGAATTCAAAACTTTCGGATAACTATAACCTACCAAATATGCACTGCGAAGTACAGGCTCCAATTAGAAAGAAAGAGATAAAGAAATACTTTTTTGGGATATTGCAACACACAATAGGTACAACTAAATAACGAGTTGATAAGTGGTACTATGATATCATTAATGGATATTTCTGAACAAAAAAGACTAAAAACAAAAATCTAATGTTCCTGCTTGATCCAATTGTGAAGAATCGAGAACACAAACATGTGAAAGATCTCAATAGCGAGTGGGTACGATAAGTTAGGACTAGTATTGCCATAGTATCGATACGAATACTATCGATAACCAACCATATCAATATTATGTCAATGATGATTTGGATGTAATTCATAATTTTAACAGTAAGATAAAGTCTATACTTTTAGCCTGAATTATTAACATGTTCCAGGTAATATTGTTCTCAACACTTCTGCTGATTTATCTAAGGTAATTATTATTTGTATTCCATATCTGTTAAAGCTATAATCATAACAAATATAGGCCATCATACATATGATGCCTTTTTGTATCAAGCGACATTTATTTCCATAAAAGAAGGAACAACTAAACCAACTTCTTTGTCTGTCTGTCGGTCTGTCTGACAGTCTGTCTGTCTGGCTGATTTTGACGGGGCTTTCACTAGAAGATAGCTGAAGGTCTAAGGCGTAACATACTTTAACTTTTGAAAAATCCATTGGCGCGCGCTCCACGTGCTTGCGCGCGCCGTCGCGGGAGAGTGGGATGCCAGTAATGTTTAAATGTATTCTTTTTTACTTTTTAAACGCGGGTGAAACCGCTATCAGCTAATACTAAATATTAATCATATTGTTTATGGGCTTTGCAGATAAACACACCAGTTCCATTGGGAAAACTAGCTTTCATTTTGGATAAACAATTACTGTACGTAAAATTAAATGAAGGATGGCAGCCCATAAGTGTAAGTAGAGATTTTTTTCAAATCTTTTGCACACTTTTACCTAATTTTGAAAATTGTGTTCACCTGGGCAGAATTCCTTAGGTAAAAATCCCAAACGGAAAAAATCATCAAGACAAGGAGGTCATATATTTTTTTATGAATTACTATTAAAAACCGTCCTTATTAAATAGTTCATAGATCATCTCTTGTGATTCTAGATTAGTTTATTTGACAATGGGTTCTGTGCGCTCATAGAAAGAGCCTACAACCAAGCCATCGATGTCTATTAATTCACTATACTTATTATTTGTAGATGGGAACTTCGTGGATTGATGATCCTGGAACTATTAAGCGAATTGAAACGTCAACTAAAGCAACTATTCCACTTGGACCCATTTATCCACCTCAACCTTCTGATCCACCTAGATCTCCTAATCCACCTGAACCCACTAATACACCTGAACCTACTTATTTACCTAGACCTACTAATCCACCTACACCAACTAATCCACCTAGATTTTCTAATCCACTGGAACCTACTTATTTACCTAGACCTACTTATTCACCAAGACCTACAAACCCACCTAGACCTTATAATACACCTGAACCCACTTATCCACCTGAACCCACTTATTCACCTGAAACTACTGATCTCTCTCGACTTGAACATCCTCGACCTGCTAATCCAATTTCAACATCCACTACAAGGAGTATCACCACTCCCAAAGTTTCTGGTTCTCCAACATTAAATCCTAATTATGTAAGTTTTACTAGATTTAACTTGTAATACTTGTTTGTTTAATTATAACCACTTCTTCTATCATACAATTCAATTTACAGTAATTTAGGGTTAGATGATTTTCTTAAATGCAGTCATAATGTCTGGTATTGTTTAAAACAAAATAATAAAATTACACTAAAACATTGGAGACCACTCTTTTACGTCAATTTGTTTTCCTCAATAAACTCTTTCACTTTTATTTGTTTTTAACAAAATTATAGCCTATAAAATAGTTCTCGGTCAGAATTAGTTAAAACATATCTACTACACTTTTATTCATTGCAGAATCAAACGAAAACCGCTTGCTTACCGTTTGAAGATCTTCGTGATGTAAGTTCTCTGTGTAATTATAATTTAAGACTATAAGAGAGCAACGCTATATTATCTTCAAGCGTCATCCACGCCTTACTCGCGACACAAGATGATAGTTGGTGCAAATAGAAGTGGAGGGGATGCCGCCGTATCTGGACCATAAAGACATTTCCTACCATTTAATTTCTAACAAGTCTTATAAGGCCGTATTTTCGAAGTCAGCGTAAAGCAGCAGCGGAGACCTGTTCTCTAAGGCAGCGTGTAAAACAATAGCATTGTAGCGGATTAGTGTTATCTTGAGAGTGCAATTTAAAAAACAAAATGAAACAACAAAGCTTATGCCTGCACAAAATCTATACAAATAAATAAAATTAAAGTGTCTCTTTGTGAATTCAACATAACATTTTTTTACTCAATGCATATAAAAGTATACACGATACCTATAACAAAAATGCAATTTAAAAATTTTTTGTCTGTCTGTTTGGCTGAGCTAATCTTCTAAACAGCTGGACCGATTTTGACGGTAATTCACTGGCCATATGGCCTTGTTTTTCTTTGATGACGAGGGGGCTGGCTCAAATGATCGCTCAAACCACATCAACTGGTGTTTACGACGGTATGCGACCACACATACATACCGCCGTCCTTCCCGGGGTTGTTGACCAGACGGTTGGAACTCAAACTCTTGCCGCGTGCAACCCCAGAAGGCCCCTTTAGTCGCCTCTTACGACAGGCAGCGGATACCGTAGCCCTGGTCCAGGGGTCCAGGTCTGGTCCAGGAACTACAGGGAAAACGCCTAGTAGAGCCTAGCGACGTTACTGAAAGTCAATAGTATGGTGATGGGGGATACAGGTTATTAAATCCTCACCATGATTTAATGACTGACCAATGATGAAATTTGGCCGCAACCTGGCTGTAACTCTTTTTACGTCACTGCTGGACCGGGTCTCTTCTCACGGTATCCATCCATTCAATTACTGATTGTTCAACATGTCTTATCTTTGTAAATCGATTAACATATCGCACTTCGGCAGGACAAGGGTATAAAACGCAAAAATGACGAAATTGAGTTAAATATTCCAAAGGGCATTTAAAACATCCTACTATCTGATAGAACAACTTCAGCCATTCAGTTCGGTTTTATTTCAGTATTAGATAGTGCCTTTGTCCAATTTGACCGTTTTTTTCATCTTTGTAATGAAATATTGTAAAACATGCAGTTGTACCCTTGTCCCTCCGAAGGTGCGATATATATAATACGGGAAAATGCATGCTTTACAGGTTATATAATAAAATTATTTGTATTCCAGTCATTTATATACGCTCTAAACCAGTTAAGTTATGGCTATGACCTGAATGTAAACACGGATGCTTCATATCTTAGTGAAGCAGATACTATGTGTCAGCAACAAGCAGGGACATTCCGTAATGCCGAACACGAAAAATATGCTGCTCTTATTTCCACAAAATATATGTGAGTACCAGAGATTTATATATAATCAAGATTCGCCCGTTCCATACTTCAGACGCGCGAACCTATGTTTGCCTTTTAATTAGATACTTTCGCTAGACTGCGGCTCGTGTGACAGAGAACAAACTATATCAATTACATAATGCAAGAGCGAGATAACTGTAACTTTCACTACGCCGTCTTTTCTGCAGCAGTTACGCAAAACGTTAACAGTTTTTGAATGCGCAGGGCCTATCTATGGTAAAAATCTTTGGTGTGACGGGTGTGGCTGTGACGGATGTACCAACCGCAGGTACATTACCGAGAGCCCTCCTAGCACTTGTACTTTGTACCTTAGGGAAGGTTATACCATGTTATACCGTCACAAATCGTCGTCAAATGACAGGATGTGACGTCATTATGTACGTAAATATCGTGTGTATTTAAGTTTTGAAATGTTTTTTTTAATAGTGTATTCTTGTTGTTAGTTAGTGTTAGTGTGTTCTTGTGCAAACTTGTGATGATGCTCAAACCGTCACAAAAAAACGACAAATTTTTAATATTAAAAAAAGTATTTTTTTTTAATTTCAGATTTTTTAAACTATTTTATTTGAAATCTCAGATAAATAAATCATTTATCTCAGTTTAAAATAGTAAAGTAAAGTGAAGTTATATGACGTGATTTACAAAAAAAACGCATAGGTGCGAGATCAAGACCGTATCGTAGGCTGTGACGGATGTACCAACCGCAGATTACCGACAGGCCTCCTAGCCGAGTTAGCTATGGATCCCGTATTAGGCTGAGTACACCGAGACTTGTAGCTTAGCACTGCCGTCACATGAAAACAGGATTAGAAGTCCTTTTTTACGTGTCATGTGTTTTTTTTTAAGTTTAGCTAAACTAGCTAAAGCATTGATTTTTTTTTGTAAAATATTTGTTTTTATTGTAGGAAAAAATAAAGTTTAACTGTCCCACGAATATAATGACGGAATTAAAAAAAAAACATTGTATACCTAAATGTAATGTATTCAAAATGTTTTGTTTTTTTTTTGTAATAAAACTCGCAATTTTTAAGAAAAACCTTATATTGATGCGATGTCCTAATCCTAATTATTATAAATGCGAAAGTCCGTTTATTTGTTTGTTTGTTTGTAACGCCTTCACGCGCTAACGACTGAACCGATCGTTATGAAATTTTACACACACATTGCCGGGGATCTGAAAAAGGACATAGAGTACCTTTCATCCCGAAAAGTGATACTACTCCCGAGGGATAGCAAAGTAACTTTTATACCTACAATGTACCTACTTTTATACCTACGGCCTTTGTGTGTACATGAGCGCGAGCGAATCTGTGGGTAAATACTAGTCTATGGTGGTATGCTGGTGCCAACCGCAAGAACATTACCGGGCCTCCTAGCCGAGTTAGCTATGGATCCGGCATTAGGCTATGAGTACACCGAGACTTGTAGCTTAGCACTGCCGTCACATAAAAACAGGATTAGAAGTCCTTTTTTTACGTGTCATGTGTTTTTTTTTTAGCAAAAGCATTGTTTTTTTTTAAATATTTTTTGATGGAGGCTAAACTAGTGTTTAACTGTCGCACGAATATGACAGAATTAAAAAAACACTGTATACTGAATGTAATGTCTTCAAATTGGTTTTTTTACTCTTTTTTCGTAATAAAACCCACAATTTTTAAACTTGTATGGGTGCGATATCTTGTATGAACCTTGATATGCTTGTGCCAACCGCAAGAACATTACCGGGCCTCCTAGCCGAGTTAGCTATGAATCCGGCGCATTAGGATGGGGGTACACCGAGATTTGACTGTAGTTTAAAAAGGGTGTAGCCAACTGTAGCCATCACACGATAATGACGGGATTGGAAGTATTTTTATTAGTTTGAAGTAGTTAACGACAGTAACCGCTAACCACAAATATTTCTAGCGTAAATCACTTGTTGTTTCATTAGAAGGATGTGATCACAACGTTTGAGAAACACTGACGTAAGGCACATAACATATCGAAAATATCACGAAGCCCAAACATAAAGTACATACATAGCAGTGGCCTTCAAAGTTTTTTCCTTCCTTTTCCTATATATATTTTTTTCCTTTTTTTCTTTGCATTTATTTTGATAAGCTAAAACTACGCAATATTTTAAATTATACATATTATACCTTATTTTTTAATCTAAAAATATATAATTACAGTTATAATATAAGTTATTAAATCCCTATATAATTTCTTTCATGATTAAGAAAGAAACTATTCACCCTTGACACCAATAAGCACATATGTCGTGCCTCGTAATACCAATACTGAGTCAATATTGCCACGGTCAGATCTTATGCAAACATAACAATTGTTTTGTTCAAAACCGGTTTTAACATAGGGTTTAGTTTCCAAAAATATTCCTCCTAAAGAAAATAAAAAATAAAAATATTCTACACTCATAGTCCCATAGTAGAATTTTCTGCTGTGTCGTGAGTGCCATAGACACACAAAGACGAATACATAAACACCCAGAACCTATAGTTGAACTCAATATATTTCAACTCCGGCGGCACCACCGCCACACCTATTTCTGCCTTATAACAGCAGTGTTAAGCACTGCTGTGTTTTGGTTTGAAGTGTTTGGTAAGGGAGACATACTTATCCGAGGCGTTCCAGCTTTGTCCTCAGGGGTAGCAACGCATCTGTGGCCGATCTCAGGTCTGTGATCTTATCTGGGGTTGATTACATATGTCCATGGGCGGCAGTGGCTACTTACCATCAGGTGGAGGGCATGCTCGTTTGCTACTTCGGTAATATAAAAAAGCAAAAAAAAACATTTAAACATAACTGAAATCCCGCTCTCGCATAAGGGGACGGTATGCGCGTGGAGCGCGCGCTAAGGCTTTTTCAAAAATTTAAGTAGTGTTGCGCCTTAGACCTTCAGCTATCTTTCAGTGAAAGTCCCGACATAATCGGTCCAGCTGAAAAGAAGATTACCTCAGCCAAACCGACAGACAGACAATTTTTTTTATTGCATTTACATCTTATCTAGGTTTGATTACAGACATCCGTAACTACTCATATTCAAGCGAAATGTATGTGTTACTATTTTTATGATACAAAAAACAACTCACCCGTTTAGTTTCTCTTTTTATTGACACGATTTATAACAAAAACAAGCCCTTTCGGATCCATTCCCCATTGACACGGGTACCAGTGTACCACAAACCTACATCAATTTCCTGACTCCGGTTTATCGCTGGCACCATATCCTACATTACCGGTAATATGGTACATCCTATTGGTTATGGGTTTTTACTATAGAATTGTAGGAACGAACGCGTAAGAAGCCTTTTTTATATGATTGAGTATGGAGACTTTTATGGTCGAAGTAGCAAACGAGTTCGCAGTCCACCTGATGGTAAGTGGCCACTGCTATCTATGGACATCTGTAATCAACCCCAGATAAGATTAAGGTCCTACCTGAGGTTGACCACAGATGCGTTGCTACCCCTGAGGACTAAGCTGGAACGCCTCGGATGAGTATGTCTCCCTTACCACACCTTAGAACTACCAACTTAGTGCTCACGGGTA
Organism: Urbanus proteus proteus; assembly: GCA_018251915.1. Taxonomy (NCBI): domain Eukaryota; kingdom Metazoa; phylum Arthropoda; class Insecta; order Lepidoptera; family Hesperiidae; genus Urbanus; species Urbanus proteus. The sequence goes on from DWPV01002152.1 coordinate 17,210, forward strand.
GCAAAACATCTATAGCCTGTGCCTTATAACAGCAGTGTTAAGCGCTGCTGTGTTCTGGTCTGAAGGGTGTGGTTACGGAGACATACTTATCCGAGACGTTCCAGCTCAGTCCTTAGCGGTAGCAACGCATCTGTGGTCAACCTCAGGTAAGACCTTGATCTTATCTGAGGTTGATTACAGATGTCCATGAGCGGCAGTGGCCACTTACCAGGTGGACTACATGCTCGTTTGCAACTTCGATCATATAACAAAGGCGGCATTGGCCACTAACCATCAGTTGGGCTGCTCGCTTGCTACTTCTACAACACAAAAAAAACTTAAAAACTTACATACATACATACATACCTACATACACACACATACATACATACATACGCTCGACATTACCCAGCCCTGGTTCAGGTAAAAAGTACAAAGCAAAGACAGACATCCCATTTACATATTTAACAGTCCTTTAGACTAGCCAGTGTCTCCCAAACTTTCATAATGCGACCCCCTTTAGTACCCAAAATGACCCCCTTCTCTCAACTGTTTATACTATGTGTATGTTTTAAAAACCTTACCCTTAATAATATTATAAAAGCGAAAGTTTGTGAGAATGTATATATATTTTTTTAATCTTTCAAACCAAAACTACTGATTGGATTTGGATGAAATTTGACACACAGATAATTTCGTTTATTTATTTTTATGTGAAGTTTCAGATAAAAAACATTATGAAATATCTAAAAACGTAATATGCTTTAAAAATCTTTATTTTTAGGGTTCCATACCCAAAGGGTAAAAATGGAACCCTATTACTAAGCC
>DWPV01002153.1:0-18016 GCA_018251915.1 Urbanus proteus proteus
GCGCTCCACGCGCATGCGAGCCCCTCGCGGGAGAGCGGTATGACATTTATGTTTAAATATGTATTCTTCTTTAGTTTTTAAACGCGGATGAAACCGCGGGGATCAGCTAGTAAAAGAAAACTCCTGAAGCGTTCACAAAATTGTCACAAACTGAAAAGGCCCGATACGCTCATCGGGCTCATTCGTATTCCGATGAGCGCGCCGCGACCTACGCCGCGTATCGATCGCGCTCACTTTCTTACGACCTGACCTTCGGACGTATTTTGGTGTTTTGTGTACGTGTGTCACAATACTCTGTTATTGACTTCCTTCATAATTTTTTCAGTGTTTCAATAAGTTATAGTTGTGGGCTTGAAATTATTCACCACACCTTTTTCTGCCATATAACAGCAAAGTTCAGCAGCAGTGTTCTGGTGTGAAAGGTGCGGTAAGGAGGACTTGCTTATTCGAGGAGCTCCAATTTGTAATCAGGGGTAGCAACGCATCTATAATTGACCCCACGTAGACCATGGACGACAGTGGCCACGTACCATCAGGCAAAGAAATGGATATACATATATACGCTTGAAAAACCTTACCCTCCTCTGACGGAGTCTGGTAAAAAAGCAGACATTCTGTTTTAAAATAAGTTCTACAATCCACCAAACGTTACAAACTACGCTACTTATTTAGTTTTCCTTTAAATCCTACGAAATACAAAATGCAGTTAGAATCTCGTTAGTCACTCTAAATGGTTTTAAAAGTAATCCTCCTGCAGGCATTCCAATTTAGCAATCGTATACCTACATTACATTGAGCAGGTATATTGGTTTAGCTCCCTGGAGGCTCAGGACTGAAGGCAATAGGATTCGCACCTGTTTAATGTATTCCTTTAATTCCTTAATTTAAACTGCAACAACTCAATCCCGTCCTGGGTTCGATTCCCGGCCAAAAAGATATCTGAAAGATGAATTTTGATTTCGGTTCTGGGTCTAGGTGTTTGTATATTTGTCTTCGTGTGTCCATGGCACCCACGACACAGGAGAAAATTCTAGTGTGGGGGGAGAAAGTGTCTTTTACCTGCTTAGGTTTAATGTTTTTGACACTATATCAAATATTAATTGTTTATTGTATAGTAAAAAAATGATGCATTGTTATATGTCGTTTCACAGGCTACAGAATGATTTGTATAATTTTTTTAAAAGGTTGATAAATAAACTATTTTAGTCAACAACAAATACACGAAGCTCAGGGTATCATTGTAACTAAAATGTTCGATTCCTGGAATAAACAATGCCCTAAATATGAAAAAGATATTGCAACTTATTTAGTTTAATTTTATGAATAGGCTTTTTGAGAATTCATCTCCAAAATTTAATTAAATAAAACAAATGCGCGCTTTTTAACTTCGCCCTCGCAATCTTCGCGATATCCGCTTATCTCCTAACGAATGAATGACCGAGTGAGTGAATGGTAATGAGAGGCGAGAATGAAGCAAGAATGAGGAAAGGAATGAGTGGAACGGGAGGTAAGAATAATATTATGAGTCGCGTGCCTCCGCGTCCTTACGTGACACTCGATTGGACTGGTTTATGCAGCGTGCTACAGTGAATTTTTGTCAGTATTTCTTATTAAAAGCTTACGTGACAGTCGATCGGAATGGTTTATGCAATGTGATCTAGTAAATTTTTGCTATTTTTTATAATAAAAAATTCGTGCCGCTTGGACAGTTTTATGCAATAAATTTTGGTACGTTTTTATAAAAAGCTTACGTGATTTTGGTTTGGAGTAGTACATGCTACGTGATAGAATAAATTTTAACTAAACTGTTTTTATTGGGCTTAGTTTACGTGATATTCGATGGGGATGGTTTATGCAATGTTAAACAGTAAGTTTAATCCAGAATTGGTCAGAGAAGTAGGAATGACATTGAATGCTTAATTTGATTAACATAAATATGTATCTTGAACGAGTGTGTGGTTATTTGAGTACCTACATTAAATAACCACAATTAACTGAAAACATTAAAATATTTATGTATCTTGTATAAAAACGTTGTAATTGGTATTTTTATTTATATTACAACGTTACGTTACACATACAAATAAAAGTATATGTATTTCGACTGGTAATAATAAAACATCACTTTTATAGCCCAAGAAACTAGTCACTTTTGTCGTTACCATAAATTCCTCCCGCGCAAAACATTATGACACGCGCCCACAACTGAAGCCAAAAACAAAATTGACTTCGCTAATATCGCCATTTATTACGGCATGATCGCAAGCAAAAAACAGTCCTAGAAACCTGACGTAACAGAATGCACCCCTAAATCAGGGTGCATACCCCAACGTCCCCAAGATATATGATTTTAATAATCGCCAAGATTAGACGAAGGGACGGATTCTTTCAAGTGTCCCTCAGAGGATCGCCCTGAGAAATCGCCGGAGCTATTTCATTTGAGGACCTCTGGATGTACGACTGAATGAGGATTCTTTGCGAAATGTGATCTTGTTTTGTCGTTTATTTCGACTAGCGTTCGTTTCTTGTTCTCTGATAGTCTTTGAAGTGTTTTGTTTTTTGTTTTATGTATTGAATTAAGTTGCCTCTATTTTGACTTGCCAATGCCATATGCTTAGAAAAAAGGTTTAACTTAGACTTTTGTATGACATATCTGAGTGCTTAAATAGTGTTCATTCATTCATTCATTAAAAATGGTCTGAATATTTTACATTGTTTAGAATGTTGTATATTTCCAATTTACTAGTACATATTTTTGTCTCTTTCGATATAATTATTTATACTAATTTTCCTATTCCTATTTATTTCAATTATCCAAAATAATGATCACGTAGAAGGATTGATGATTATTATAAGTTAATATTGTCGTGTTACGCGATCTCAGTAAAACAATAGCAACACCAAATCAAAGGCAGATGTTAACGAAAACTTAATTTCCTACGAGACGTCAAGTTTGACGTGTAATTAGTAGAACGCGTAAATCACACATTGCCGCCATCTTGAAGATGGCGCACTTGGCGAGATGGCGGCAAAAACCGCGACAATGACAAAGCTTTATTAATCCGCGAGGTAACGGTTCACGTCTTTAATTAACTTTTAATGAAGTAATATACTTTTAAATCTTTATAAGGAGTTTTAGGTTTATTAAATGTTTAAATTTATAACGATGATCCGTCTTTTTTATAACAATTTTAATAAGTCTGCCAAGCTTTATATCCATCCGCACCTTAGAATGCAAATAATTGGCCATACAGAAAGTACATACGGTTGAGTATTTATCTATTTACATTTATTAAAAAAAACTTCATAACAGCATATTATATCATACAAATATGTTTAGCTACTGTAATTTTAAATTGGCTGCGAATCAACCGTAAAAATAGGCATAATTCATTCTATAAAAAGAGAAAGAAAAACATCCTTTATTTTATATGAATATCACAAAATGGCGCATAGATATCAAGATGGCGTCGAAACCACGTCATAACGCTTTATTAGAAGTGCAATGTGCAGAGGTCTGACGGACGAGGGAAGTTATTAGTGTGCAATCTCGCCGTTTCATTTTGATTACATTTTAATAGTTTGAAATTTACAAGGGGTTGAATTTTGTTTAGTAGAAGTCGGTTTTTCGTGGCGAGAACAAAATTAGATATGGAATTCTATAATGCGCTTAGACTGTGAAAATCGGATCTTAAAAATATCTACTTAGTAGCCATAGCAATAATGATTTCATGTAAAAAATATTTGTGTTCCAATAACGCTTCTAGAACATTTCTTGCATAGTTATGAAATTAAATATAATGGCATCTAAGATGCCATTATATTTATAAATAATAAATAAATTGCTAGCGACCCGCCCCGGCTTCGCACGGGTATAATGCTGATACTAAATAGGCTACAGAAAAACTGATGTTATTATCCATGTAAACTTTCATCTTCAATCACTCTATCTATTAAAAAAACCGCATCAAAATCCCTTGGGTAGTTTTAAAGATTTAAGCTTAGATAGGGACAGAGAAAGCGACTGTGATACGCCTTACATTTTAAAATAAATTTACGTAGTTGATGACGTATAGTTTTATATATCATGCTACTAATCTATGTTACAGTAGTTAAAGCAATAATTTTAGCATAGAACATAGTATATACATCAATATCAAGAGCGAAGTCTACTGGATCAGTTGAAACTTACTGAATAGCATTTCCATAACCGATAATGGAGAAACTTCGCTCCTACTGCTGTTATCGATCTGTTTTCGATATTTGATCTTACCTACAAACACCGGTAGAGTAATACTAGTATGGATAATAAATATTTCCGATAATGTGTAGTTACATAACATGTGTCGTACCTTAATGTTAAAACTGTTGTTTGCTTACTTAACTTAAGTATTGTATCTTGTTTTTACACGACCGTGTTATGAGAGTAATGTTTTTGAGCGTATGTATGTGTGTATGTATGTAAGTATGTCGATTTCTTTGGCACGCCCTACAGCCCAAATGACTTGTCGGATTTTAACATACGAGGTGCCGTTGGATTCGTCTCAATTGTCGTAGTGACATAGGCTATACAATTTTAAATGTAGTGCCTGATGACTGTAAAAGAGGTTTTAAACAGTCTGCTTTTTATTTTTAGGATAATATTAGGTACTAATTGACCTAATAAGGGGAAAATACCGTAGGTAATTAGTTGATAGTTGATTAGCTATGGAAATGTGTTCCTGAGGTACCTTGTTAGAAAAAAATCTGTCAAACTTAAAAGTTGAATAATCTAATGATTAGGATTTTGTTTTAAAAAATATAATTTAATTAATGTCGAACGTCTTTACCCAATGTTCATAAAAAGATGTTTAAAAGTTTCCTCTTTCTATATTTCTAGAAAATTTATCTTCCATTCTTAGGGAAAATAAATTTTTATCCTTGTTTTGAAAGTGTTGATCTTATTACTTGGAAAATAAAATAGTAATCCTCTTTTAGCTTCTACATAAATAATCTTATACGACAACAATACCATAAGTAGCAGGACCACAAACGAAATTATGACTGTCTGTCTGTTTCACGTTTCAGCTAATTGTATAACGCCAGCGTCGGGCCGGGGACGGTCGTAACTCATAATAAACATAACCATATACGTCTGTTTTTATATATTTTTGGCTTTGGTCGCTATAAGGATAGTGAGCTGTGGAGGCGCTTTAGGATGTCCTGGAATAGATTTAGTCCGTCTGACTGGAAATCGAACCCGGAGTACTAATTGTCGGTCAGGTATGGATAAACCAAACAGAATCCTTTTAATATAAAAGGTTACAATACATTTGTATTTGTTTCACTTTCTACTATAATATAGACTTATAGAGTTTAGACATTATCATAGTTATATACGAGTTTTTTAAATAATCGAAGTAGCAAACGAGCATGCAGTCCACCTGATAGTAAGTGGTCACTGCCACCCATGCATATCTATAACCAACCCCAGAAAAGATCAAGGTCCTATCTGAAGTTGACCACAGATGTGTTGCTACCCCTAAGGACTGAGCTGGAACGCCTCGGATAAGTATGTCTGCCTTACTACACCCTTCAGACCAAAACACAGCAGTGCTTAACACTGCTTTTATAAAACAGAAATAGGTGTCACGGTGGTGCCGCTGCAGTCGAACTACATAGAGTTCTACCGCCTTTACGAGTACGTGTTCATTGATCATTAATAATATAATTTATCCCTCGATTTATTTCCCCACGTGACAATTGCAGCGATGCAAACCACGCTCACTTCCGGCTGCACTCCACTCCACACGCTTCCGGTTTCCTTAACGGCGCTAACGATTTTCCTTAAGCTTCACTTGTAAATAATTGTTTTTTTAAACTGATTTTTAAATGTATTATAGGTACATGAAATAAAAATCTTATACTTAGTTTTAATAGTTCTGTAAAGTAGAAAAGGATAGTGATGGTACTGGCTATTGCAGCCCATGGACATCTTTAATCTATCCTAGAAAATCTACCGTACCTGGTATTGGCCTCGAACGCGTAAATACCTTATGCTTGAGGTCTAAGTTATCTCCCTTACTCTAACACTTTGAACCAGAACATAGCAGCCCCTTAACAGTAGTGTTTTTTGGTAGAAATTCATGTGACGATGGTGCTTTGACCAAAGATTCTACCTAAAAATGTGCTTTATATGTATATCCACGGTGGAAAGCGTAATTGCTGTAACACAAAAATATGCAACTCTATACAAGAGCGATACTCGTATGTATAGAGTTGCATATTTTTGCAAGAGCGATATTCTATAAAAATACTTTGTTTATTTAAAAAAAAAAACCGTAACTTTATATTTTATATTTTTATATTTACACATTTCTAGGTCGAAAATATATAAAGTTATGATTTTGTTTCTAAGATATTAAAAGTCTTTTCGCTCTTGTGTAGAGTTGCATATTTTTCTGTTTCAGCAATTACGCTTCCAGTGTCGATATATTTAGAAATAGGTTATAACCATTTAGATTTACAGATTTCTTAAAACCAGAAGTGAGGATTTTATGGAAATATTTAAATTATCGCACTCGGTGTTCTGACTTTAACTACCCTCGGGGTGTAGAAATGGCGGCGATTAAATTACAACGACTTACGAACTCAGAAGAATCATAAAAACTTTCCCCGTGACTTACAAATACACATTTCTCAGTCACAAGTCTGTGGATTTTGCGATTAATTTCTTCAGATTCAAAATCACGGGGCCGCTAATTGACTTAATGTAATTATTCACTTAATGTTATTATTTACAATATCGGTCAAGCGATTGCTGGACCCAAGTAGAGACTCAAGTAGAACCGTAAAACACGGTGTCGTGAATTTCTACGGCTCTGTAGATATCCACGACAGGCCGTCCAAATTTACGTTACGTATCGTAGTGCCAAGGTGAAACGCTTTTTATAGATCTTCAAAAATGTATGTTAACAAACATAATTATATTTCAATGTAGTATTAAAAATAAAAGTAATTGTTCCACATTGGTACATTACTTTATTCCTTTTGCATTACATCAATAATAATGTTAAACTCCAATAAAGAACTACTAAACTTTCTTTTCTTACTTACAAATTGCTTCCAAACTATAATCAGTCAGTTATACATAATTTAATGTAGCAAAGAGGTTCATTGTCAAAGTAATATTAATTTCACTATTCACAGTAGGTAACAAAATATAATCCACAACATCAGCCTTCTATATACTTTTCTCACATGATATAGAGAACAAACGAAAGGCAAATAGATACTCGTATACATATTGAAATACAATCCTAATTGACCAAATCCTATGACTTTACATACATACATAAAAAGACCCTAACATTGGCGCATGCACGTACAAAAAGACACACGAGCGCATTGTGTAAACAGGGGGTCCATGCAAGTTTAGCGAAATTAATAAAGGTCGCCCGAAGGCACGGGTAATTGCTAAATTCATAACGCCACCGCTCACGGCTATGGCTGAAAAAGTGCTTTGAAAATTGCATCCAATTACGCATACAGTATGTAATGAGTGCGTTTAGTGATGTTCTGGTACGGTTGGGCAGAATGGATTTCACTTTCTACCCGCCTGCGTCATATGAAGGGTAATGTTTTTTGAGCGTATGTATGTATGTCCATTTTTTGGCATGCCCTACAAGTTACACAGCTTGACGGATTTTCACATACCAGGTGAGGTTGGATTAGTCGTAATTGTCATAGTGACAAAGGCTATATAATATAGGGAGACATACTTATCCGAGGTTTTCCAACTCAGTCTTCATGGGTAGCAATGCATCTGTTGTCAACCTTAAGTAGGACCTTGATATTATCTGGCGTTTATTACAGATTTCCATGGGTGGCAATGACCACTTACCATCAGATGGTTTGTATGCTCATTTGCTACTTTAATCATATAAAAAAGTCGTTACTGCCGCCTATCAAACTTGGTTACATGTACCCTACATGTAACCAAGTTTGATAGGACAGAGGTTTAGTCAATCACTGATGCCTTACTCTTCCCGAGGACTAAGTTCGCACCTATCACTCCAAATGGAACTCGAATCATACTCGTTGTCATAAGTTACCAATTTTCAGAAGCAGCAAAATCTAAATGCATTTAAACTATAAAACTGTCCATATATGATGCAAGCTTATTGTAATCTCATAGATAATAATTGTAAATCTTTTTTCTTTTTGTTACAATATTGGTCATAGCAACAAATTATATCAATTGTACCTATTAGTTTTCTAAACATACTATACATACTAACATTCTAAACATACATATATTCCTTTAAAAGAAATATAGACGGACGGCTAAGGATATTGAACCCTAAAAATTAACGTCGCAAATCCTCAAAATATTTCCCGAAGAATATTTTATTTTATTACGAATACTTCCTATAATTTCGTTTCTGAAACTGGGGTTCCTTCGGTTATTACGTTGAACGCTTTGTCAGATGCAAATCAAGTGGGGTCCGTCTTTTGCAGGGGTAGTAAAATATGACGGCAATAAACAGCAATACGGCGCCTGTTGAGAACACCTGACGGTATGGTCACCCCATTATCGCTTAGTGAGGTAGTGAAAATGAATAAAGACTTTGAAAGTTTATTGAGATTTTCATTTTTAGGATTAAAGTAGGCATTTTATTATTCTTTTGCTATTTTATGTTACGCCAATTATGAGCGACGTCAATTTGGTTTTGGTTTATTTTTGATCTTAACTCTATTTTTTATCGATAACTATGTACAGAATTTACTTGTGCTGCTTACTTGAATAAAATACCCAATAATAATAATATGGCTAATTTTTACAGCTTTCTGTCTATTCCTACAAAATCAACTCAATTTGAAAAGCTTGGTTAAAATTTAACTAAATAAATTTAACCATATCACCATAGCTAAATTCTGGACACTTACGATATTGTAATAGGTATGTATATTGTATACTTTATTTCGTATTAAATTAAAAAAGTTGTCTAACTTTAGTACAAAATACTGGAAACTCTCAGTTCCCAATATTTTATCAAAATAATATTTATAATTTAGTTTTAATTGATATTTTAAAGATTGAGATATAACATTTTCTTTAATGTCATCTTAATTCTTCTGGTTAAAGATATGAAGCTCATTAATAATAATGGAAACATACAGGATAGAGAGGTTTAATCTCAGTTCTATATATATTTGAATGAGATATTAGATCAACCAAACGTAAGTGGAAAAATACGATACCCTTCTAAATTCACATTTCAAAGTTAAAGTGTCCGTTGGCTCCGTTACAACTAAATTGAGATGAATAGGTATACCTATTATCTTTATAAACACACAATTTAAAGACAACCATTTGTATTCCCAAAACAATGATCGCTTTTGTTACAATTTTCTCGGAAGCACTCCGGATATTGCTTTTGAAGATAAACCGGTAGTTTGCAGAACAAACGAAACGGTCTGAATAATAGACAAAGACAAAGAAAGCATTTTTGCAAATTAAATCAAAGAGATGATACAATTTTTCGTTGAAGCTACCTCTGGGGTATATTCAAACATCACAAGAGAAAGGTGTAAGCATATAGTATACTTATGTATAATTCTATGTTTGATGTAATATGGACAATCATTTTGAAATTAAGTCAAAGTATACCTATTTCTGCCTTAACAGTATTAAGTTCTGGGATAAATATTTATGCAAGATGATTGTCCTAATAAGTAGCAACGCATCTGTAGCCACACTCAAGTAGGACTTCTAGCATTTATAGCCTTGAACCTTGGACCTTGATTCTTTGTCTTTTTTGTGTCATGCGTACCATTCACACAGAAAGACAAATACATGAACATCCAGACCTGAACAGAAATCATTCATCATTGGATACCTGTTTAGCGGATTCGAACCCGGAACTCTCTATACGTCAGACTAGTGACAACCGCTGCGTTCTCCGTTCTCAAAGACCACAAAGTATTCATGTTAGACATAATGACATACGATCTCAGTGGCACTCAGACATATGGTACGTGGCAAAGTGTAATTGCCACCAGCTCCTTACACTAATGACTCGGCCGTTTCACCAACCAGCTCTTAGCTCGAACTTGTGAAGTGGAGCCGTAAAGTGAGAGACCATCTCATCTCAACTGCCTTTCCACACGTATGAGATCATAAAACAGTCGCTACAAAGCCGCGATAGAACAATGCATGTATGATTTAAGAAGATTCTATTGAAACAAAAACAAAAAAAAATCAAAATACTAGAAACTGCTCCCAGTTGCCAATTGTTTATCAAAATTTCATAACTTAATTTCAATCGATATTATAAAGATTGAGATAAAGCGTTTTCTTTAAACTCCTTTTAATTCTTCTGGTTATAGATATACATATTATATTTTATTCAATGTAGATTCTTATATGATTACTTTTGAGGAGCATTTAAGTAACTAGTTAAGATACATAAGAACGCATATCGACCTACGACTATAATAGTTTTTAACCGATCTACAAAGTTAAGCAACATCAAGCGCAGTCAAAAGGTGGATGGATAATAAGCTAAGTAGCTAAGTTTGAAGCGCTTTCGTATTTCTAAGAGGGTGTTAAGTTGTCGATTCTAGTTGCTATCACATTAACGAAGTATCCACATTCTTTGTCATGCCAGTAAACCCAAGTTATTATTTAATCAAAAATAAACAAATCAATTAATCCATTAGAATAACGATTATTAAAATAACTTGTCTATAAAAATACCAAACAAACTAATTAGATTGATCTTAATCTCAAGCAATCTTATTCAGGCTTGAAATATACTCTTCAGCAATGTCCATATCGTATATTAATCTGAACTTTCCTGCTTCAATTATTAAGAATCTTGCAACCGTCAACCATTGGCCCTTATGACGTCATTAGGGGTCCATCAAGCAGAATTGTATGAGACATTAGGAACGGCGACCACCCGTCGCGATCAATTGGCCACTTAACTGCTCATTGGGCCATCCCTTCGGAAACTTCCTGTGCTAAGTTAAGAGTGATGTCACATATGTCATTTTAATATTGACAAACTGCGTGGCGGACAGTTACCATACCGGTCAGACGCGCAGGGTCCCGGGTTCGATTCCCAGCTAGACAGATATCTGAATGAGTAGTATGAAGAGTAGAGTATAAGTAGTACCTATTAATGAATTTAGGTTTCTGTTCAAGGTCTGGGGGGTATATGCATATTTATCTTTGTGTGTCCATGGCATCCACAACACAGTAAAAAATCCTCCTGTGGGGCTATATGGAAAAAAATAGAAAAACATATTATACACGAGTCGTATAACATATTATACTCGCAGTCGTAATATTGGAGTTGAGTACTTAGTTATTACAGTTAGATGTTCGTCACCAGTATGAAAGACATAAACACAGGCCAGAAGATACATAGGCTGTCCCACGACTAGGCTGAAATCTTAATACAGCATATGAATGGCTGTATAGGTACGTATAAGCGTCAGCTAGGATAAACACTCGTCCATAATTTGTCCTCCAATGCCAATATAGGCAAACAAGAATCTTGCTTGCAGTGACTGCAACAAATAAACTGCATGCTCGAATGCTTTATCAATTTCTACTTGTGCGGGCCAAGTCAGGCAGCAGTTGCCATACTGATCACTTAAAGGGCTCCGGGTTCGATTTTGAACCAAGTAAATATGTAATTAACAAGGTTAGATTTCTGGTCTGGATGTTATATACTTTTCTTTATGGTTCCCACAACACCGAAAATCCTCATATACAAAACGTCTTTTTAAACATATTCTTGCATATGATGTAACAAGAAACCTCATTTCAAAATTGCTAGATATAGATCAGCCTGTATATACGGCATCAGAAAGGCTTCATCAAAATGAAAAACGACGCATCCTTTGTAGGGCAAAAAAGAAGAATCAGTGCGCAAACAGTGCTGTGTGTCACTTTGACGCGACGCCGTCATTAGCCGAAACGATGCGTCGTGTAAACGTATGCATATCTTATATCTTTTTTATAAAAAAAGTACTAAACGAGTATGCCGTGATAGCCTAATGGTTGAAACTTGGCCTCTCAATCGAGGAGTCCGAGGTTCAAATCCCGGGCACCTCTGATTTATGTGCATATTAGAAATTAATTATCGCTTGCTTTACGGTGAAGGAAAACATCGTGAGGAAACCTGCACAAGGTGGCACAGCAGTTCTCGAAGGTGTGAGAAGTCTACCACATCGCACTTGGCCAGCGCGGTGGACTAAGGCCTTAAATCCCTCTTACTGAGAGGAGACCCGTGCCCAGCAGTGGGACAATAATGGATTAATGATGATGATGATGTACTTACTTATAACCTACTTTTTTAAACGCGGGGAAATAGTCATAATCCCCTTAGGAAGCAGAAGGGGTATGTAAGACTTACCGACTTAATCTCCGCGGAATTCCTCTGGACGCTAGGTGTCTGGTCACGAGAAAGCATTACATCACATATTAACATTACATGAAATATAAACATAACATTACATATTAACATTACTTTCGCGGTCCGGTTACTTGTAATCTTACCTAATGTGTACTTATTTACTTCTGAAGTCAAAGTATGATTTCCTTATCACACCCTTGAGACCAGAACAAAGCAACGCTTGGCACTGCTATACTTACGACTATGCTGAAACAAGTGAGGAGGTGTTGCTGCCAATAACAAAAAAGTTCTTTCACCTTTTTATCTTCTGTATTTTTTATTATTTGATGCTAACCTAACCTAACGTAACAAAAGTTTTATTTTTTTACAGGTACGTTTATTGGAAACTGCCCAGTTTTAAGAATGTCAAATTTATCATTAATTGGTAAGTTATTCAGATAGTTATTTATATAACACTTTTAATACTTATTTACGCGCATTTTCACATAATTCTCCATATTTAAATATGTTTTTATTATAAAATACAGTCCTTCCATAATTTGTTATGCACAAAAGTGACAAATAAAAAACTACGTATAAAGCTGTCATAACAAGCAACATCTCTTTATAAAATTTAAACTTTTCTAGACGCAAAGAATAAATTTCCATTAAAGACGTGGAAAAAGTACGCAAATACGCTAGTTAGCGAGTTCCCGTCGACAAAGAGCACCGAGTTTAATTCGCACTTACAAATAACGAATGTAGGTACTTAAAAGTTGAGTTGTCCCCTTCCCGTCTAGACTAACAGGTGTCCAAGCCCTGATGGTCTCAGAGAAAAACTTTCAAAAAGATTGCCTAATGCGTCTTTATTATTCCCTTGACAATCTATGCGCACTTCGGTAGTGTTATTTTATTCTCTTTTATATCAAAGAAGTAGTGAGAGTCCACCTGATGGTAAGCCACTACAAGTGAACATCTGTAATCAACCTTAGTTAGATCTTGATGTTGTAGCCTGTAGTTGATTATTCCTACCTAATGTAGACCACAGAAGCTCAGTGAAGGCTATTTCAGAACGCTGCTTGTTAGCATGTCTTCCTTACCAAACTCTTCAATTAGAATATAGCTACGCTCTACATTGTTATTAGGCATACACAGGTGTGACATGGTGCCTCAGGAGACTCCTACTACGAGAAGTTCTGCCACTATTCAAAATATTCTAATTATAATTATCATTGGTTCATCTCTTGATATCTGGTTCTGTAATAGACAATATAAAATTTTACTAACAACACTTACATGTGAACAGATGTATATCTTTTTAATCTTCCTGTTTTTTGACACATTTTTACCCCAAAAATGTGATAACTGAAAACCACACACAACCACAATGCGAACAAACCTTTAAACAAACTTCCAAATGATATATAAACGTATAATTTTCCGGAACACCCTGTTTATCACTCTTTCAATATTGTTTAATGTTCGCCAAGTTCCAAAGTAAACACATTTACATCTTTTGTTTCGCAAAGTATTAATTGTTATTGTTTAGTTAATCATTTTCCCGCCGAAATGAAATTCAAATTCGCCGATGAGTTCCCCAAGTTCTTTGATATAGCTTTTCATAATAAACTTGGCGACAATTTGCGACAGTTATGTCAATGATAGCCTTCATACATATTTTTATTAACTTTGTCATAAAATTTAATCGTTAATCCAATAATGTCCCACTGCTGGGCTCAGGTCGTCTACCTCGTTCCTAACGCCTGAGTTACGGGGAGTTATGCCATTTGCCACTGCCAAGTGTAGATTTGTTAGTTGGTGTAACTAAATATTTATTTAAATACCGTTGTCTATCAAAAAAAATCTTTATAACACTTATGACACAGATGACATGTGTCGGTTTACACGTCTGGCTAGAAACTAAGTAATTCATTAAAATGTCTGTGTTTGGATCTGGATACCTGTATAGGTATCTTTATTTCAACATAGCAATATTAAAACAGAAAACTCCAGAAAAACATGTAAAAACCACTTTTTTAGACTCTTCGCATACGTCCAGAAATAATCACAAACTTTCAAATATTGACTTGAATGTTTGCTACATATATTTCATTAAGTCATTTTTTACCAATTCTAAAACACTCTATTCGATACAAAATCATAAAGATTTCTAAATATTGAATTTCTTGAATAAAATCTCCTTCGCCAACATAAACATTCTAACCTCCTAAATCCGAATGATTTATTCAAATAAACCCAAAATTTTAATACAAAACAGACACCAATGCAACTTGCAGCTTGTTACTACCCTGAACCCCTTCCCATTGTTTGCATAACTCACTAAAACGCACCCCTACTAATGAAAACGCGGGGAAAATTCGGGAAAACTCATAATAATAGGGGGCGAACCGACCGTGTATAGGCTGATTTAAAATTCACAAAGGAAAATCTTTGCCAACATTGAAAATTTGCATAAATGTTTGAGATTAACGATCGACTATTTTAAAATCAAAACATCGGGTCGGGAAGCATGAGGTTGCATTTAATTTCCCATTTTCACATACATTAGTATTCGGGTACTACATATAGCAACTTAATAGTCATATTATGTTAAATATTTCGGGTGATGTTTATTTTAAACATTGTACATTGTAACATCATACATACTTGTTAAAAATGTTTGCCAAAAATAGATATCGATGAAATGTATTTAGTCATTTACAAAATAGGTATATTTTTCTAAGATTGCATTAAGACAGATACGCTTCACTTCTAAGCAAGTAAAATCCAATTCATTTCTTTAAACATATACGAGACATTAAAGAAATACAATCAATAACTATGCTATTTGCATGTTAAATAAAACAACTCAAGTTATCGTGGTGCAACTATTTTTTTATGTTAAACATCAACCTGTATACAAAGGCGAAATAAATATAAATTCAAAGGCCTGCGCTCAAATTGTGTGAAACTCAAATTGATGCAGATGTCGCCTCCCCTCCGATTACCGTATGCAGATTACAGGAGGTTTAGCCTGCCAATTCTACCTGCACTGGAAACACATTTCGGATATCATAGAACAAATTTCAAAAATGTGTTTCAAAATTTATAATTAATTTATTTTTGCAAATCTGTGTAAAACGCAGTTCTAGGCCAATTATGCGTAATTTACCTGAAATGGAAAAATGCTTTGAAATATAATGGCATATATCTTTTTTATGTCATATATCCTAATGCTTCAATTCAGGGCATGTCTTAGATAGAAAGTTCGGAAAACCTAAGGTGTGCTTCCAGAGTAATTTCAAGGTAAATATGGATTTGCGGCCAATCCCTCAGAAAATTTATGCATACCTATCTGGTAGCTTTAAATAATCTTTAACACCATTTTCATCAAACACACATAGTCGCACTGCTGCATACTTCCTCTCTTTTGTAGGCAACTCTCACGATATTTTCTTTCACCGTCAAACTTTTTGATAAGTTTATTGATTGTGCATATCTTTCAAAAATAGAACTGTGTGAATTTAACTCCCGGACATACAGTGTGTTTACAATTGTGAAAACAAACGACTGCTTATTGACAAAATTCCAAAAATAATATTCTTTAGTTAAGTTGAAATTTGACATTTTTGCATCAGGGTTAGAATATCGAATTGTGTGAAGTCAAATTGATGCAGATTTCGCCGCCCTCCCGATTACCGTATGCAGATTAGAATAGGTTTAGTCCAACTTAACTCACTTACCCACCTGCATCCAAAATTAGATTTTGAAACCATTGGATTTTGCGTTTTTATGGGTAAAAACTTTTGATGACGTTCTGATTTCATTTTCAATATAACCTCATTGGATGTTATAGATTTTTAATATAGGTTTGGTAAACAAGAATGAAGTAGGTACACCTTATTAAGTGGTTATTGCCACACATAGTAATCTGTAATCTACAGAAAATAACTAAAGGAAAATCTGAAATCTTACATTGTTCGCAAAACATTTTGCCAGTTTGAACGTCACGGAAAAATATGTACTGACAAGTAGGTACCAGACTTCAGACAAGAACACAGTGGCGCTTAACATTGCTCTTATAATTCAGAAATAGGTGTGGCGGTGGTGCTTCAAGATTTAAAATACAAGGGGTACAACCCACAAAAGTTTCAACCATCTTCAAATCAAAATATTTTGAATTTACGTTTCTTAATAAGATAATCCTTTTATCAAAGTTATACCACTTTTTGTTTATCCAACAGTTACCGTTATTTATCAATGTTTACACATCGTTCCGATATCAAACCATCAACAAAACCATCAACGAGCATCTCGGAAGCCATGAATATTTGAAACCAAACTTGTACATGAGTTATGATGTAAACAGGCGAATGTACCTCTTATCGGGTTTGTGCAAAGACTAGTTTTGCATGCATGAATATGGAGTATCTTTCGGTATTAGGTGAATAGGGTTGTCACAAGTATATTTTTATGAAAATAATTTGCTTAATTTAATATTGTAAAGATATTTTCTTACTTCTATGTCATTTATATACCTACAATGTAATTATGATGTATTTAATTTCTGATCTATACATTGTCTGTATCAGTATATCGTATAATATTTTCATTGATTTTGTGTACGGTTATCTCCAAGTTAAAAAATATGAACGTATTTTTTATATTTTTATATTTGTGTCAGTAACAAAAATAAATGTCGTTTCCTTTATTGACCTTAATTTTAAAAATCCTTATACCACAACCACAAAAATAACAAATAATCAGAAAAAAAAACTAGAAAGTAAAGTTCACAAACTTTTAAACTAACAAGTGTCAACCCTACGACTAACAGGTAAGTTTGCGTACTCATCATTTATTTACGCGTGCGTAAAAGTCTCTCCCCTAATTTGGGTAATTATTTGGGCAGGGGCTTATATTCAAATATTGAAGGTGTGGCTCCTTTGAAATTGCCGAATTTACTTTGAAATATGAGACGTTGCCCGTCGAATTTGGGTTCGCGTGTTTATCTGGCAGGTATATAGATTAGACATAATACGTGATGTATCTATGTAGATTGGTGAATCTCTTATGGATAATACAGGAAGTAGAATTTACTAACGTATATAATAAACGTCAAAGTCACTAGCCATACGGATTATACCTAAATAGTTTTACCTAGATTTTACTTTTAATATATATCTCTCTCTCTCTCTCTTTTTAGACAAATAACATTTGGGAAAAATCACTGTACACAAGTACAGTGATTTTTCCCAAATGTTATTTGTGTAATTATCTTTTATTCGATTTTCTTTATGTGTTTATCTGTTTTTGACTCAGCAACCTAGTATAAAATTGAAGTGAATCTTAGTTCTGTTGAAAATCTATACTTTTCCAGTTTCATGGTAAGAACTTATTTTTTTCTTAAAAATGATATTTTAAGTATACTTCATTTTATGAAACGCCCGTTTTTCTACTTTCACACACTAGAAAAACACGATCTTGTATATCTCGCGAATAAAATAATAATATAAAATTAGAAAATATCAGTTATATCAAAGTTACAATCATTAATTTTTAACCGACTTCCCAAAGGAAGAGAGGTTATCTATTCGACGCGTATATTTTTTTTTTTTTTTTTTTTTTTT
>DWPV01002154.1:0-18008 GCA_018251915.1 Urbanus proteus proteus
GCTTTTTCTGTCCCTATATCCCTATGTATGCTTAAATCTTTAAAACTACGCAACGGATTTTGATGCGGTTTTTTTAATAGGTAGAGTGATTGAAGAGGACGGTTTATATGTAATTTAATGCGTGCGAAGCCGCGGGCAAAACCTAGTAGATTTATAAGGTAGGTACATTATGAATTCCATTTGGGTCTTTCTCACCGGTGCCTTCAAGACTGTATGGAATTACAATTTAACTATGAACGTAAACAAATTATATTAGCCGCATAAGAAACAACTTTTAGTTTTATGTCCTTGTTTAGTACAAACATTAAACACTTAATGGCACCACCAAAGTCTTTAACTTGACATATTTTAAATTTTATTATTTTTAAAGTAATAAAATACTAAATATTTTGAATTTATCTCAATTATAGATGGCATTCAAACATGGCATGCTTATTATTATTACTTTTACGTTTACTACCATTTCATTACATAGTATAAACAAAGTCGCTTTCCGCCGGCTGTCTCTGTATGCTTAGAGCTTTAAAACTACGCAACGGATTTTGGTGTGGTTTTTTCTAACAGAGTGATTCAAGACGACGGTTTATAAGTAATTTAATGCGTGCAGAGCCGCGGGCAAAAGCTAGTTTCATTATAAAGTGCTCGGTTCGTGAAGTTTAGTGAATTATCTAACCTTACTGCAATTGATCCAATTATTGGATTACATCAAATAGTAGGTACATAATATATCAGGCCATGATAACGATTAAGTAATTGGATGATAAGATTACTCTTAACAGATATCTCAAGTATTTACCTAATAAGCTAGTTTCTATCCTGTTAGGTGGCTTTAATAAATAACCATGATAAGAAAATAGAAATGCCGTGTACTGTTTAGAATTAAATAACTGTATACCAAGCAAACCATAATACATTATTTAATATTGATAAGTGGATAAAATAGCGATTTTAGTTTTGGCCTACCAGTCGAAGATAGGCTTTAAAAAATATTAGGACTTCGGATAAGGAGGACTCTGCACTGGAATAAAGTACTTTAAGTAAGTCCTGGATTCGTTAGTCTAGTAGAGTATTGGATTTATTAAAAATATTTTTGAGTGCTGTGAACTTCACTCCAGGCATGTATGATGGACCATGGCCCAAAGCCTTTTTATGTTTAAGAAATCAGTCCACTTGTGACTCATATATTTTGTTAACCAAAATGAATATAAACTTGTATTGAAGTGATGTGATAACTTAGTGGTATAAATACATAACTATTGATTCATTTTTCATACGTATCATTACGACGTGAAATATCGTTGGAAAAACAGTGAGGCCAAATTTTGTACAATATTTATACACTCCGGTAATTGCTTAATGCCCACTTGGTCATTGACAAGTATGTACGATAATAAGACGCAATTATGTAACATGCACCATTGACGTGTTTGTAAACAGCGGGAAATTATTCATTCGAATTACCGGCACCTGAGTGGGCGTTAACAACGCTATAATCGCGAAAAGGAAAGCGTCATATAATCACAATGAAAGGATTATCACACGGGTTTCATGGGCAATTTGTCGCGTGTACAGTTAAGCGGAGAATTTACAAGCGTGTGGGCGGGCGGAAGGCGCACGCGCACCGTGGGCGGACAACGCCATTGACGAGAAATGCCCTTCGCAGCGCCTCTACCTACACGCCATGTAACTTTTACGATCTGCTACAAAACGTGCTTAATAAAAGTCTTCCACCTGACAATAGCTTCGCTAGAGTAAACAAAGGAAACAATGTGGCGCTATTTGTAAATTGACGTCCTTTTGTTAGAAAAGGATCGCTAGTTTTAAGATTTCACTTTTATTTTAATATGCTAATCCTTTTTTTGTTGTACTTTAACAATTGTATTATTACTTATTTTTGTTTAGGCGTATCCTTACAATAAACTGCGAGCTTCCCTTACAGAGTTCATCGCCGTAAACTTCTCGCTTGCGATAAGACTATCCAAGACTGTCGGAAGCGTCTCCGCTTAACGCGAATCACGCGTAAGTAAATCAAATGCGTCAAGCGGGAAGACATTAATTGTAGGCAATAAAACATACCGGACTTAGTGCGCCGATATCTCCAACTATTTCCCGTCACAAAATTGGATCTCAAATAGATATGGCCCGAGATATTTACAACGTTTATAAAGATTACGTGAATACATAATCCCATTGAGAAAACGATATTTACGTTCTGTAGATATTTGTATATCGACATTATGGTTAAGGCATTTTAGTATCACTTTTTTAATATTCGTTGTCAGATATTATTAGGCGAATGAATGATTTTATCTCACGTGTTTCCGTACATTGATTTTTCTACTAAATATATTTTCCGGAGCGTTCTTGCGGCACGTTCCATCCGATACTAACCCGACATTCTTTATTAAATAAATAAGTGCACGTCCTTAGTTTTATTTCGACTTATTAGCAAAGAAACATTGAGCACGATTAAACACGTACACGTCGGCTAATTCCTTGAAAACTGTTTCGTTTAAGCTATCTATCAACGAACAAACGTACTTGGCTAGTAAGTTTTATTTATCAAAAAAGAAACAATAACCGGAAACGAGTGACGCATCTTTTGATAAAGCGCGACTCCTGATCAGCAGTCCATACGAATCGCCGGGAGAGTCATCAAATAAATAAACGCAATTGACGCGAGTGTCTGTCATGTCCTGTGTGCTGATCACTTATGTTTCAAATTGCTTATTGTAAATTATTTTCCCGTCGTTTATCGACACGAGTTTTATTGCATTTGAGAGGGTTATCTACTAAAAGGTTGTAATAACGGGTTGAATATCACCAGTATTGTCAAAACATACCTTTAAGGGGTTATAAAAAAGTTTGTAGTATTTCATGTTCAGTTAAAAAGCAAGGAATCGGGAGTTACTTACGGGCAATGGGCATAGCTATTCGCAATTTGAAGAGTCCTCATTGCAAAGTCGGTTTTGAAGGAGCATTTTGCAACTATTGAAGCCAATCTTATAAGTTTTCTGAAAGTTCTATCAAAGCATGTCGTTAATTTGTATAAGATCTCTTTATTTATTTTGCGTCAGGAAATCTTTTCGTATAGAACTTATATAAAGCGTTACAAAAAGCTTTTCTTTGTTGTTCGATTTTAGAGGCAACATCGCTAGACCCATTTCTTCCGAATAACAGCAGCATTAAACGCTTGTGCGTTTTGGTGAGAAGGGTGTGGTAAGGAGGATATATACTTAACAAACGCGTTCCAACGTAGTCCACAGAGGTAGCATCTATGGGCGACCTCAGGTAGCACGGTATTGCTATATGGGGTTGATTTTAGAAGTAACTGGGCCGCAATGCCACTTACCATCAGATAGACTGCATGTTTGCTTGCTATTCAATTTTATTACTTCAAAAAGAAACCATATCGACGGATATATCTTTTACCCATGTAACACTGAAGGTGAAACATTTTAATTCGTTTTACTTTTACGAAGCAAGTAGATCGAATCGGTGCATTAGATTTATCCGGAACTCACGGTTGTGATTTGTTCCATGAGTGATGTGAAGAATTCACCAATTAAAGCAATTATCTCTAGCAGTTTGTTATGCTTCACGGTCACGGAACCATCGAGCTTTTTCGTTCAAATGCGTATATGTTGAAAATTTTGGTTTTTTGTTCGTTAAGCTAATTGACACATACATGGGGTTTAAGATTTTGAGATCCAACCAAACATGAATACAAGATATTTTTTAATTTATCAAATTTAGCGATTTTGTGATTTTGTACTACGTATGGGTACAGAGAGTACGCACATAAACACATTCAAATTCGCTGAATACATGCGGATTTTTCCGCAGGTTCTATTAAATGTCATAGATACAAGTTAAATGGAAAGTTTACATTAGCTTATAGATTTGACTATTCATTGCTTGGCGGAATGGTCTATTATTCCTCCAAGATACACTAGTCAAAATATGTACATTAGTTTACACATAATAACTCTACCATGCCCCTCAATGTCATTCAAACAAGTGTGAGTTTGCTTTAATAGAATTTTACGCGAGACTTTATCTATCTTTTTATATACTCGAGGGATATAGGTATCTTACTCGCGGTCGACCGCATGTGCCACCGTGAATGACTTACGTTATATTTTTTTAGTCGAGCAAGAAAAAATATTTTTTCGGGATAAAAGATAACCTTCCCTTTTTTATGGTGCCCTGTTTGCCTCAAAATTGGTTATCGGTTCTAAGCCTATGCAGACAAACAGATTATTTAAAACTTATTTATCGTTTATAAATGCAGTAACTTCCAATTTGATTTTCACTTTAAATAAAGATTTATGTTATTTTAATCGGGTTTTAAGACCGTTAAGCGGCCACTTAACTTGGTTTAATATAACACATAAAACCACCGCTTGGGGTTATTAATTAAGTATACGTATATTGTAATTGTATAAATAGATAGTGGTAGTAGTGGATAGTGGTAGATAATTATATCTGCAAAAGATACGACTGTGCCATAAACTAAATATTTGTTTGTTAAAATGTATTCGGATGAGACTTAACTAAGTGAAAATTAGTATTTGACAGTCATTCCACGTGTGATACGGTAACATTACGCACTGTACTAAAAAGTACATTACTCATGCATTTTCAATTTCTTTCCTTTCTAAGCATCTCGCACATAAAAAAACTAACGACCGTGAACAGCGGGCATAAAAGAAATTGGTTGTAAGTACGTACCAAACATCTATAATTATCTGGTGGTTTACTTCGACACATGTGGCAAAGATTATCTATTAATAAATTCTGATTCATTATCTCTGGTTTAACAGAGCGTATATTAAGTGCTCGAAAAACACGAGGTAATTTTGATCCCTGAAGTTTATGATCCAAGGTTAGTAATTGTTCCTGTAGCGTGTGTTCTCTACCTTTATGATTTACCACTCTTACGGAGAAATCCTAAATACTTTTAGGATCTTTTCGCATTATAAAGAAGAAGGCCACCTAATGGAAACAGCAACTGTTACCCACACGTTTATTGAACTGACTTGAGATCAGCCAAAGATGCATTGCTACACCTGAGGATTAAATAAATCCTCCTCGAATAACTGTCTGTTCCTTACCAGACCGCCTTTCCAATCAGAAAAAAGCAATATCGTAAACACTGTAGGTAACACTATACTATTGTTATAAAGCAGAAATATGCATAGCGGAATTAATGTAAAAGTATTTTGCATTTGATTTTTATTGTTTAATCATTACCAAAGTTTGCCGTTTCGACATGAAGGGAAGAATAAAAACGGGGTTTTGTTATAGTGACGTACTAATTAGCACACAGGCTTTGGAAATTGACACTGTAACGTCTCTTATTTGAATAGATACGATACTAGTTCCAATTAAGTACAATACAGATTCGAAGCTAGTGTCACACAAGAAAATTTCTCACGATAGTGTTAAGTATTATTAATTACAAAAAACTTAGCACGCACGTGTTACATCTTTCGTCTTTCATCGTAATTTTAATTACCACCTAACAGTACCAACGCCAATTATGGCATTCATCAACTGGATACGTTCGTATGATGATGCAAGATCGATTGAACCTAAGTGATCGTTATATTCGTAACGTGGTCAGAAATTATCGACAAGTTGTAAGTACTTAGTTACCTAAAAAGCGTTGCGTGTTCTATTGTAGTAACGAGTATAGTGAAAGCCGTGTTACTCAATCGACGTAATAGGTACAGAAAAAGCGATTCCCGCCCGACGACAGCTATTGAGAGCATCTGAGCATCTTTCATTAGTAAAAATTAAAATTCCAATTAAAAGTTAGGTATGTATCAGAGTTGAAACCTGTTCGCTTCCGGAATTACGCCAAACCTGTCCGATGTCCAATTTGTTCTTTAAAAAGCATTTTAATTTGAACATTTTGTCCACATATTAATGGTTTGAGATTTGAGATTATCGAATTGCTTTTATTTGCATATTTCAAAATGTCTTTAATAATTTCAAGGGAATTGAAGTGCTCATAGCTCTTCGGCTATAGTGGATCGTTACTGATGTACAAAATTGACCAACGCCGGAGTTCATCAGGAGCTGAAATGGCACACACATCAAAACCTCTTGTCATTTAACGATGCTTCATTGAACAGTATGCTACGTTTCATTGTTCGAATCAGAGTAAAAATTCTCCGATAATTTTGAAAAGTCAATAAATGTAACAAATTAAATATTACTTGCTTTAACTGTAAACGAAAATATTATGAGGAATTCACCAAAGACTTCATAATGTTATCTGCCCGTTATCGGAAAACAGCCGAGTTTAATGGATATAAATGGATTGATGATGACCATGACTTGGTGATTATTATAGTAAGTACGGTGATAGTACTATTCACTACTACCTATATACTCATATGAGCTACCACCTACTAATATACGTTTATTAAGTAGGTACTCCCACAAAAAAGTAAACTTGATATGAGGCGAAGAAAAAATTCAACTATTAATTAGTTTTATTGCTCCTCATCTGTAGTGCGTTGTCCCGTGTATGTTGTTAATAATTAATCGGAATGTTTAATTAAGCGTACGATAAACGTAACGTATACAAAAAACAAGTTGTATCAGCTCGCAACATAGTATTCTACCGGTTGACTGAATTAATGTAATGATAAACAGTTCTATTCCATGAGCACGCTTGATTTTATTTATATAATAATGGTAACATGTCTGGGTAATAGGTAATTTGTTTGTATCACAAAAGCAATTATTGATAAATCATTCTCGATTGCGAATAGGGTACGATGGCGATTACGTAATCTTATATTTGTTAATGTTTGTAATTTAATTATTTGTAAATGTAACTGAATATTTGTAAGCAAATTCAGAGGGCACAATGTCTGAGAAAAGTCAATCAGGAGAGTTCTAGTTTCACTAGTACAGCAGTGAACATCTTACATGTACCTAAGTAACGTTTATTACTTCCAATTACCAGAGTATAGATAGAACAGATATTAATAAACAATCAAATTTAGTACTTAGGAAGTAGTGACAGCGTGTCTTTGATTATCAGGTATGAATGACCACCTATTCTGTTTGGAGACGATGATAGTCATAGGGCCTAAATATTTAGTAATGTCTATGCCCAAATAGGTGGGAAAAGATGATGTTCGTAGACTACTATGAGAGTTAATATAACAGTTATGTATTCATCGTCTATTATATTTACTAGACGATTATATATAACACGTACCTATGTTCGCACATTTATTACGAACGTACGTTATTATATCCTTCAAACACACCATTTGCATATTTACTTTTTAAGTCAAGTAAT
This sequence comes from Urbanus proteus proteus, assembly GCA_018251915.1. NCBI lineage: Eukaryota > Metazoa > Arthropoda > Insecta > Lepidoptera > Hesperiidae > Urbanus > Urbanus proteus. Next base: position 7,328 of record DWPV01002154.1, read on the forward strand.
AATATAATTCCATACCTCAACGTAGAATGTTAAGACAAGGATAATTGTTTTTGAATGCAAATATTACAGTGTATGTGGTAGAGCTAGAATTAACATGTTAGAGCGATTAAACTTACTATCGGGTTCTTAATCGAATACCGATTATCGATTAGAGGACGAGTGGCGAATGATGCGAGATGGGGCTGGATTTTATTCCTGCAGAACGGGTTTTTCAGATCGATTTTTAGCTGTCACTTGCGTATTTTATAATTACCGTAAGTGGCGTGATATTGGAGATTGAAAAGCGAATAACACATGAAGTGATTCGCGTTCAGGGCCGAATTGTTGGTAAAAAGAGCGTCAAAATTCCGGGTTGACTATTTGTCTTTTAATGCCCTAATTACCTGACAAATCCCTTACTAAGTACAATACTTGTCCTTAATTTATTTTGTAACAAAAACATGTTTACAATATGAATTGTCTCGGCACACAAATTCCCGGGGTTTGCGGTCGAGTCCGTGCCTGTTAGCGTTTAATTATGGAAGCCTACATTGATGAATTGACCAGATTAATTCATGAGACGGTTGGGAGGCATCCAGGTCGCAGATGCGCGCGCGCAATACTGGATATCGCGGCCACACTCAATGAGCTCTGTTCTTGGATACTTTTTGTACATTTCCAAACACATGTTCGTGTTGATACAGATAAAACAAGTTTAAGATTAAGATTGAAAACGTTAGTTTTTTTAACTTCCGTTACTGTTGTAAGCTATTATTAGTTTCATAATTCGCTACATTTAGGTAGTAAGGGCCAAATGGAATCCATTAACCGTCTACGGAAAATAGTAAAAATAAACATGGGCTTATTAGTGTAATTGCGTTGAGTAGTCATATAACGGGATCGCAAGCATCATTAAGTTCATGTACGCAGCAGCTAAGTTTAAATAAAAAGCTTCTCTTGCTGAGAGGTCGGTGGGAGCTCTGCCACCATAAATACGGTACCCATGTTTATTATAAAACCTCATGGTACGCAGTCATTAGGACTTTAATAAAATACTAGTCATTGATGCCGGTGCTATAATTAAAGATTTACGTAACGTAATATTAAATTAAATTACTCGTGTTTAATTCGAATTTAATAAAAAATTGTGACCGCGTCTTACTGGCAATGAAGATCGAATCTCTAAAGTAAAACGTCTATCAGACAGCTAGATTTTATGATATAATCGCTCTAAACGTGTACATATCAAACGTTTTTGTTCAGCTCAAATGTAAGAAAAAACTTAAGTACCATGCGTTAATTGAGGCGCGTGAGAAATTCCGACATAAACAAAGCCTTCGTCATTTGAAAATCACTGGGATTATGTTGGGGTTTAATTTCAGACGCGATGAGATAATCAATTACTGCAAAATACCCGTGAAAGATTTTAATACTAACACGCACTATAAGATCCAGACAATTATAAGTTATCCTTTATTGGGTATATTTTAATGTAATAACTTATATAATGTTTTTATAAAATTACTTTATGATACATAAATGAAACGTATAAAGTTTGAAATTATTTCCACTAATACTTTATCCGGCTAGTCAGTTGAATATCACGCCCTTTGGTTGTAGAGAAAGAATGCCTGAAAGGATTCCTACGTAACGCGTAAAATCATAAATTTGGTTCCTTTTTTAAAATCTACTCTCTCTCTAAAATTCTTAATAATTTAAGTTCTGTATATATTATAAAAATTGCGTTAAAAATTTAATTTCAAAATGTGAGTCATGTCGATGTATTCACGAAATTTTAGATACCTAGTGATTTATAAAAATGATGTACCAAATAATTTTTATAAGGTACAATGGTATTGACATGGAAACTTAGAACGCAAACTTCTAATTAATTAATATTTTATGAAGATAAAGTCTTATAAAGATGTGTTTTTTTCGGGAGAACGACGGGAATTTTCAAAACGTATTTACAGAAAGCTTAACACACACGACTATATTTACTGAAATAAACGTCGCTCGCTTCATCAACAGCTGCTTTCATTCCATTTCAGTAACTCTTTAATGTCCGACTTTAAGTGTAAAAATATACGTGTTTTTGACGCTCTAGCGACCAAAGCGGACATGTCTTTTGCTTTTTGAAATCTTGCCCAACTTACGAGAGAGGGCTACTTTTTATTTTGTTCTACGTTTAACGCTATCGCTATCGAAGGTGATAATTTCTGTACGGTAATAATATTATTTCTGATCATTTAGATATTGATAAATATTTTTAAATTTATTATGGTCTAAATAAATCAGCAATTGTAATAAAAATGGATCTAAAATTGCTCAAATATAAATCACATTAACGCATTAAAAAAAGACAAACCAAAACAATTACCACATGCTAACCTATATTTACAAACAAAAATACTCACTGTCAACAAAACGTTACTGTCAGACACAAACAATAATATCCGATAACTGAAAATCACAAGCCATAAGTCAGCACAACACTATCGGGACACTGGGGTGACGTCGTAACTGAGCGTGGTTTCAGCATTCGCGTTATCACAGGAATAACGTGATCGATCGTGACGCGAGGAGCGGACGGTGCGCGCGGCGCGACTGGCGCTGAGACCGACTGCCGCGAGCGCGAGGCTGCGGCGGGCGAGGCCCGTTCTCTACGCATTGATAATAAAAATAATGCTCTACTTGTAACGATTATTGAATTTTAATAGTAAACATTAATGACTGACTCTACATATACAGATGTAGTGATGGACCATAATAAATTCAATAATTGTCTATATAGTGACAATTATTATTTTCGCAGTAAACATTACTGACTCTATAAAGTGACAATTATTCGATATTGATAATAATAAAATAACTAATGCCCTACATACTGTCGATTATTGAATTTACACAGTGATGATTGAATGACTCTACATAGAGATGAGTATTGACTCTACATAATAATAATAAAAATAGTTAATCATATAGAGGCCTAAAGACGTATTGATAATAATAAAACTAATAATGCTCTAAATAGTGACGATCATTGAGTTGACGCTGTGGTGTTTACTGACCCTAAATAGAAACGTGTATTGACTCTCTAATTGATTAACATATGATATAATTCATCTATTACATATAGACTAATCGCGTCAATACTCTACCATCATTGTAAACATTATAAAGGTATGATAATTTATGAGAATAGATTTTTAAGTAATGCTTCTTGTGCAAAAATTCAACAAAACTTTTTGAGAAGCAAAATTATATATTTATCATTTATTCGCGGCAAATGCATACCTCAAATTTGTGGCAAAAATAATTATATTTGAAATATTATGGTTTGTAAACGATGTCGGTTAACAAAAAGCGTGACGACAAAAAAGAGTCATTGTCAGAAAAAAGGTGCGTTTCATTCTCATCTAGTTAGAGACAAAAATTTTTTTTTTTTTGCATTCGGTTGCACAGCTATATTCAAAGACTTCAATAGAAAATAATAAATCGTGAAATAATAATCGCGTGAATATTCATAGTACCCAATAGGTCTGGAAATTAAAATTAGGAATGGACGGTATTATTCTTTACTATCATATAGAAGGCAAGTTTCCGATAAATAGGTAAAAAAACAGTTTTCTGATCAAGTTTGCATTTACGGAGTCAAGTGAATATGATAAATGTTAAAATAAACCATCTTTTAGAGGTTTAAATGTAGCTTAGCTCCAATTTTAAGCTTTTCTATACCCTTTGAAGATATTACGCATCTAAAAAGTAATTAGGTAAAAGTCTTTTTAACAATTTAACTTTTTACACTGATTATTATTAGGCCAGTTAGAGAAATTATTACTAAACATGTTTTATCAGGATTTCTTCGAAGGTTTCTAACACGATTGATTGCCTAATAAATAAAATAAATAAAAAAATAAACACTCGAATATATTAAAAATGAGATTCATAAATTACTACGAAATTATATTTTGTATATTTAGCATGAATTCTCAATTACATATTCAAGCAGAGGAAATACGACCATATTTCCAATTCCATTAATATTTGGAAATATTTATTTGGTTATATGGTCCTTGTAACGAACGGGACGGACCCATTGCGCATAGTGCGTCCCGGGTTTCGATGGTACTGCATCACGGTGATCGCGATAACCGCATACACGACAAGTGCGGCCATTCAAACATATATTGCACGTACTCTTATTGTAATCATTACAAATCATGAGAAGATATCATTAATTTCAATCCCAGTCCGATTGCCACCTCTTTGTGAATACAGTTAATTAACGTTTAACGTTTAAAGTATTTAATTTATGTGGATTTACTTTAAATACAACTTTAACAATGTTTTATGATACTTTGTTAAACTTGAACTTTTTTAAATAAATTCGGTTAAAAAACGCAAGGAGTTCTGTAGAGGACGAGAGAGGCGATAATACGAACATAAGAATCTATTTTTGTTCTACAAATATAATAATTTGTTGATACCACACTTATTATTACGTAGTTTGTCTGCCATAGGCACATCTTATTGTTAATTGTAGCATTTATAAATTAGTAGCGAAACGAAGCAACATATTGCGCATAGTACTGCATACGAGACAAATGCGTCTATTCATTAAAAAACATATTGCTCTATGTTTACCAGTCTGGTAACCGCTCCACCACGCGGTTATTCGAGTATGTACTTACTATTAAACTATTATATATTGAAACAAATACTTGCGATTTACGTATAGTGCTTGTAAAATAAAGTTACCTGTATGATTATAATAAAACAAAAACAAATATAATCGAATATCCGATTTTTATTTTATGGTTAAGTCTTGTAAATTATGCACAAATGTAATTTTACATTGTAACTATATCTATCTTAATAAATATATGCAGATGATAAAACTTTTGGTAAAATTACTTTTATATTGGAGAAAGTATTATTTTGTTAAATACTACATTGCCCTGTTTTGCAGTTAGTAAAATTGAAACTCATATTTCTTAACTATTTACGAAAACTCTGCACGTAAAATATTTAACATTATAAATTATTTTCTAAGTTTTTGTATGTATTTTTAATAAATAATAAATGAAGAATTGTTCTTAGAAATCTTAATTCAATGTTTTTCATTAACCTATTTACCTATATGTTGGGAGGTCAGGCGAATTAAAACATTTGAAAGCGTCACAACGATGCATAATTGTAAGTTAAATTTTAAATTGCATTGCATGGTTTTCAAAGTATATCTAATAGGTTTCTTAGAACATTTATCTGTATCGATGTTACTTCTTACTTGAATTGATAACAATTCTTGATAAAAAGTAGGTCAACGTAACATTTTTTGTCAGATAATGTAAGTTTCTCATGCTGTCTTGAACCAAAAGTGCTCGGAAGTAAAAGTATGAAGAGTGTACGTGTAATTATACATTTTGCAGGAGTGGTTATAATATGTCTGTCATTGACTTAATACTTTGTATGAATTCTTTGAAATTTTGTACGTTAAACTTTTTATTTTCAGCAGAGATTCTTAATGTGTGTCCCTTTGTCTTCCGAACGTTTAATTTACGCCTAGCCCTGATATATGTGCCTCTTTAAATGATGTAAAAAAATAAGTATAGATATTATATTTTCACGCTATTTTTTCCGACAGATAAATGATGATTCGTGACTCTAGGTTTCAGCCCTAATCATATTCTTTTAGTAATTATATATTTAACACCGATCAGAGCTAAATCAATTCTCGTTAATTTGCAAAACTGGTTTCATAGATTCCTATCTTCAGCAACATAATAACACGAATCACGAACCAATTAAAATTAAAGTCAATTGCTTTTTTGCATTAGCAATGTAAATCAATGTATAACTATCGGAAGCTACAAATTGCGTATGAGGGCAATAACACATTTAGATACTCGTATTTGCACACTTACATACCTATGTATGTTAAATAATTAATATGAAACGTTTCGGCATTGAGGTTAAATGGGTGGAGATTTAAATAAATATACATACAAATTATCGCTCGAGAATATTTCTCGCGTTTATACCTTCATTTTACCTATGTCACTCTACACAAAGGCTCTACATCACATGAAATTCTGTCAAAATCAGTACGGTCGTTTTTAAGATTAGTTCAACCAGCAATATAGAAAAAATGGTGTTGTTTGTAGCATAATAAATGATTTATGTAGTGTTACTTTTCGTATGTGAAAAATATTTCAATCACTATAAATTAAAGCAAATCAAGCTCCATGTAAAAAAAGTTAAAAACATTCCACCTTCCCTATCATACGAGTTCATCTTTAAATAATAATTTGATATTTAATTAATACGCGTGTTAGCTCATAACTCGAGTCATCTCGGGTTTATATTGATTTGCATCATTAATCCATTTAATGATATCGATTCTGGCATCTAGGATGATACATAATATATGATGTACTTTCGTTTAGACTCCTTTTCGAATATGTTATCAAAATTAAGATTTCTGAACACTCAATATAAATAGGTTTAGTTGGGTATGGGTTTCTTACAACATTTTAATTTAACCTTTTTCTATTTTGATTTTATTTTTTCCCTTTTAAGCAATTCCATGAATAAATTTACATTGAAACGTAAAAATGTACTAATATATATTTACGTTTTATTGTAAATTTATTTACATATTCGGAGATTTAATACCAGTTTATTGGACCTCGCGTGTTTAATTTATTATTGTTTTTCTAATATGTCAGTTATCTATTTAATATAATCTTACACTAAAATTAATCGTTTATAATTCAAAGAATTAATTTTCATTTTATTTACATTTATAGCCTACCTGCCCTTTTAGACACGGATTACATTATTTGTAGATTCGTTAGGTAAAGTGAAATACAAAGAATTTAAGAAATACCAAGAAATTATTAACGTATGATATCGAGGAATGTGTGAAATTTGATTTGCAAGGCAATCTCAAACACTACGTGCTGATAAGGCGCGTTGGCGACTTTTCACCTTGTCACGTTTTTCACGGACAAGACGTGAAATAACTCTACTTATACCTATAGAATTACTTATATTTTTATTTTTATGGGTGTCTTGTGGGGTGGTTAGTCATTCAGGATTAGATTTTTGTGAATTGTATCACTTATTTCTTTAGTTACACGCGAAGTAATTATGATGTATCACGAGCGAATTTATGATTAACTCCATATTATTTTCAACCTAATAATAATATTCTTATACTATTGTGTACGACCTATTGTTGTACTTTGTATAAAGATGTCTACGAGGAGCAGTGACCACTTAATATCAGGTAGCCTGCATGCCTATTAGCTAATTTTCCCACATAATAAAATGTGTAATGTACAAGAGATCTTCTCTATGTATTATTTCAGAGTGTAGAGACTGTAGCGAATGAGTTAATGTATCATTACGAATTAAAATTATACCGTTATACCACATCTCATACTACAGTTAAAGTGATGTTATACTGTGTTTTATGAGTTACACTACGTTGCACAATTAATCTTTTTTTATAAGATTGAAGAAAAAAAGATTGAAGAAAAAAAGATTGAAGAAGCGAACATAAAACTAGTCCTCATGGTAAGTGGTCATCGCCACCCATCTGTAAGCGATTCCATATAAAATAGTTTAGGCTATAGGCCACCACGTTTCATCACACACTTATCATACACATTTGACAATTTTTGTATGAGAATTCACAGACATACCGACATGTTTGCTCAAGATAAGATATAATAATAATTATTATTATTTATTTGCAAGAACACGGTTATTACATTGCTATTATATACATTAAATAGTTTTGTGTATCCTACCTATACAAGACATGTAAAATACAATTATTTACATATTCCTATTAAAAATACAATTAATTATTATTATATTTATATTTTATATAACAGTCATACATATGGATATAGTGCTACACAAACTATAGTATATAATATCATTTCTAATACGAACGTAAAATTGAATACTAGTCACATCCTAACACGTTTAAGTTACAAAGTTTTAATTAATAAGTGAAAAGGCAGAGCAACGCGCGGATTGCAGCAACAGCCTAGCCTCGCTCCGGTATGTAGCGTCCAATATGCGTTCGTATGCTCTGTGGTCGAATTACTTGTCCTGTGGTTGTATTCTATGTTTTAAAGTCTTTGCAATTTTTCAATTGTTATGTAGAAACTTTTTTTTGTTTTGTGGATGATAACTACCTAAATGTCACCGTGTGTCATAAATTCCCTGTGAAATTGACTGTCTTTTCAGAAAAAAAAAAATTGTTAAAAAATACAATAATGACTGTTACTGACAAACGAACTTACCTTTACTATACCCTTATTTGTATGTATGTACTTTATTGTACATTAATTACACACAACACATATTGATTAACACATTTATTTCAGAATATAAAAATTATTTCTGTGCGGCTGTGAGTATAGACTATCAGTTTTAAAAAGAAGCGATTCCGACACATGAAAAATATTTATTGCAAAATGTATGTTAATTTAAAATTACGTTATACATAAATGACGACCTTGACAGTATTGCAGAATTAATTTGTTTATATTTTCGCGACATTATGTGGAATGATAAATTAGGTAGCAATGTCATTTAATTCGCACTAATATAATTTTATCGTTATCATTATTAATATTAGGTGTTTTTGACTTTAAGAGAAATTGTAACGTAGTATAAGTTTGACTTAAGTTAGTATAAGTTGTGAAACTTTGTCCAAACGTATAATTTTTGTCATACACATTAATAGGCCGGGGTTTTTTAAATTATTAATTTAACTTTCATATGGCCGTATTTAATACCCCAAAATAATCCAAGAAGGTGTCTAAAGAAACCTTTATGGACAAAATAGAAAACTTCAAACCCAGTATAGTTATTTACCTTGCCGGTCAACGTGTACCAGACATTGCGTTGCTCCGTCCTAAAAATAAGCCAGTTTCGCGCTTGTATTTGTTTTTGGGCTGTGAAATTCCTTTCAAGTACATTACCTTCGTGTATTGATTGCGTTCTGTAAATCGGTTTTGACGACCACCGATACATTACAAGCAAGCAATGTATCCATTGAACGGAATTAATTGAACCATTCATGTAATAATGCTATACGATTTCATGCCACTAATAATATTCTTTGTTATAACAACGGCAACAAATTTTAATACGTCAATACAAGTATACAATTTGAAATACTTAAATAGGTGTATTATATTAAATATATTTGTCACATTTTAAATATGACTTGAAGTTTTGTACAAGACGTATTATAATGTGCCGTCTCTTGTTTACCTACCGAATTGATGAAGTGGTTATTCGAACAATACACTTAAAAAAGGAATAATTTGCGACAAAAAAAAGAGTTTCTTGCCTTACAGTAAATATAAATCTTTTTTTTCTTAAAATAACAAAATCTATACTCTACTATCTATTTGATATGAGTAATGAAATTTAATCTAAATTCTACTTGAAAAAAAATACAGATAAAAAACATTCGCGTTGCTAAATCTGAAGACTACACCTCATATAAACAAAACTCTACATTGCTACAATTTTGTCAAAATTTTCTGGAAATGTGTAGTTTGAAGAATATGAAGCGATCAGTTTAGTCCTCGGTGGAGGCATTGGATCAGAGATCGCCTTCAGATAGAACCTATATAGGCCACAGATGTCTATAGGCGGGAGTTATCACGTACCATCAGGTGAACGTTTAGCTCGCTTGCTAACAAACTTATAAAAGTTTAATAATAAATTACGTCTGGATTTTGCTCACAGCGCTCTAAAATCGATACAAGTTTCCGGCAAAGAGGGTGAAATGACAGGTCTCAATAAAAAGAGGGGAATGATAAATAACTGTGATAATGATATCAACAAGCACAATAACTACAAGTTCACACGCATTAAAACATAAGTGGTTTTTCCTCCTGATTGTCAATGCCGCGTAGAAAAGCAAAAACTAGATCATTCATTCAGCCGGTATACATTGAGTAGGTACGAGTATTTATAGCAATAAACAAAGTTGTAATATCGGTCCGTAAATGAAAAATATTTTTACATTTTATATGCACAAATAAAAACTTGCTTACATACTTATCTCACTTGATTCACCGAAATAAAGAAGATTATTTCTATAAGGTGTTCAGGTTTCTTCCCCTAAAATTATGTTTTAATGCACTTCCTGTAATGAATACTGAATAAAAAAAAATACGATTAAAAAATTACGTTATAAAAATGTTGTTTTTGAAACTTTTTCCATTATAATGTCTTTTGCCCTGTAGAGTTAATCATAGAAAATGTTGTATAGATTGAAATGAGACTTTTAGATAAATATATTCATCCTTATGTACTTGAAAGAATGTTTAGGAAGATCGATGTAAGATATTTGAAAATATTTTTATTTAAAAATAAAATTTGTTGTTTAACAGTTGGTAAGCCGCCTACGGGCGGAGCCGCGTGATGGTACTCGTTTATAATAATTTAATACCCGAGAATAATGTTTCCTCCACTACCATTACCACAATGCCACTAAACCGCGATAAGTACGAATGATTGTGGCGTGAATATTCGCTGTAAGTGACTATAGCGGAGCGTACACATCCATTGAATGCAATGTTTCAAAGAATTCTTATTATTTGACTAGATGTTGCCCGCGGTTTCACCAGCGTTTGAAAAGTAAATCTATAAAGATATC
>DWPV01002155.1:0-18004 GCA_018251915.1 Urbanus proteus proteus
TATTGTTATTTTGATATGATAAAGTTTGAACAGAGAAAAAACATGTCACATATTAATTTCTTAATATTTCATAGTCTTATACTATAGTTTTTAAAAACAATGTAATATGTATAAAAGGTATTAATTAAGTACGCATGAGTTATACAAAACAGACCTCTGATTTAAAAAGTTCAAAATGAAAATGTCTTTATATCACTGTTAGATAAACAAACTTGGTTTCTATGGTATTAAAAATTCGATGATAAATTCTTTATCAAAATTCAAAACAATATCTTATATGTTAAGAACGAATTCTCCGCATTTCTTTAGTAACATAGTCACGTCACTGTGTAAATTGATTCTCACACTATCCAACAGATATATATTACACACTACGTCTTTATCGTTAGAAAAACAATAACATGAGCAGTAATGGTCGCGAAAAAAGCCAATGACGTGGCTAGAGATGATAAATGAGAAACTCATGAGACAACGGACTTAGGATTAAGTGTGGAAATGAAATAGGGTTCTTTGGTGATTATTACCTCGATATTCAATACGAAAATACATAGGTATAATACAATACAATTCTAGGGTGTTTTTAATTCTAGGGTGTTTATTTATTTATTTGTTAATTTATGGCACCGTTACAAACTGTATAAGTTAATGCCTGATGGCATTTTCTATATATGAAAGTGGGAGAACCCCATGTAGTTCGACTACGGCGGCACCACCGCCATACATATTTCTGCCTTATAACGGCAGTGTTAAGCACTGCTGTGTTCTGGCTTAAAGGGTGTGGTTAGAGAGACAGACTTATCCGAGGCGTTCTATCTCAGTCCTCAGGGGTAGCAACGCATCTGTAGTCAACCCCAGGTATGACCGGCATCATATCTGGGGTTGATTACAAATGTCCATGGGCGGCAGTGGCCATCAGGTGGACTGCAAGCTCGTTTGCTACTCACATGTAATAAAAAATGTTGGATTGGATAAATATTGTCATTTTACTGTTAGTACCTACCTACCTATTATTTTATTAAAATGAATTGCCATATAACTATTTACCTATCAACAAAATATGCTTTTAACTTGATACTTGATACTTGAACGTATAAGTATACGTTCAAAAACCGATTTTACTATAATAAAGTAAGCACAGATGGTGTTAAAATCCCATGGCTCGCGATGATAAATGGTAGATTCATGAGACGACAGAGGATTACACATGTCGTTACTGGGGTAATGCAGCGGAAGTAGGGGTCGCGAGGCACTATGTGACAATATAGAATTGTTTACCATAAGTATGGAAACGGAAAAATCATAAGCTCATTTTTTATCGGCATATCGACTAAAATGAATCTTTGGAAAGTTTGACTATATCAGCTGTTAGTCGTAGTCAGATTTCTCCTAACCTGCATAAATATTTACTACAAAAAAAGCAATTAAATTTAGTGTATACTTTATTTGGTTGAAAGATAAAAAAATATATATTAAAAAGAAAAATAGATTAAGAGAAACAGAAGACAGTCTACGACAAATTACAAAAATGAAATTTTGTGATAAAGAAGAGTAGGTACTTCGAAACCCTTAAACATAAATATAAGCCAATTTCATTCAAACGATCTGGATTCAAAATGATACCCATTTAACAATAAGTTATCAGGTCAGGCCGCAAGTCGTCAGCAAGTTAGGGTTAATTCCAAAACATCAATAATTACACGATTGAAGGAGCAAGGATCAAATAGACATCATCACATCAACGACAAAGGCGGTAGATGCGTTTTGACACAGTCAGATGCTAATCAGTCAACCCTTTCGGTCGACAAATCGGAAATTAGGGACGCATGAGCGCTCGCGGGTTAACCCCCACTCGCTCGGGTTAAGGGTCTTTTCGGCCCGAGAGACTTGTCCCAACCCTGGTCTATTCTTTGAATATTTAACAGCGTGTAAAGTATCTTCATACGAGTGACAGTAATTAAGATATAGTAGATTTTTACAAAAACAGACAATGTGAAAATACTAACTTCTCATGATTACATACGTAAGTAAGTACCAAGTTTTATATGTATACTTATACGTGAAATGATATAACCTGTTATATAATTTTCATAACCAAATCTTTGTTACCCTATTATTAAGTACGGATCTTCTCTCAAAATTAAAACGCTGTAGTTTTAGCCTAGCAGTTTGATTAAGAACTTAACGGAATCGATCAAGATTTTTCAACTATAAGATTCGGATGAAACATTCTCGCTAAAATAAATATGAAATATCTATTACCTCACACAGAACATGCACATGCGAGCATTAAAGTTACCTAAAACTGGCATGACCAATACTTAATTTGACTTAAAATTAAAAACCTAATTGTTGTATTTATTTAACTGGTTACAAAGATGCTTGGTATTAAAATAGCAAACCGAAATGTTCTAAACGCTCATAAAAGCTATTTGAAGATCGAGTAACGTTAGATCGTACAGGAGTCAAATTGCTGACGGCCGCCTCTCAACTCTTACCTTCAGTAACCTGACCGCACGTCTGAAGTATTACGTCTTCTAACTTCCTATAATTAAGTTGTAGCGTCTCAAATACTTGAATACTTAGTAAAATAACTATTACAGCGATGCAATAATGACTAATCATTGATGAATTTGTACCGATTTCAAAAATAGGGGACCTGTTTAAAGTATTATCGAATATAACGCGAAAGTAGTGGTAGTAACATTGATCTAGCGTTGGTTCCAAAACCGAATCCAAACATGATTCAATCCGGTAGAAGTATAAGAAAAAACAATGAACAGTCAATTTTCTAAGTTCAAACGTCGCTGACCGTTACGCCCTGCAAGCTTATGCAGTTTGTTGATTGTAGAGTTGAATCTGGAATTGTTCAAGATAAGAGTGAATAGGCTACTTCTAGGCAAGCGTGCTACATCCTGGGCTGCATCTCACTCAAGAAGTAAGATCGTAACCAAACGTAAGCCTATTGTAAAATAAATAAATAATAGAATCAGTAACTATACCTACCTATCTGTCAGGCAGGATCTGCCCGGTTCGATCCCGGTCTAAGTGATATCCAAACGGTATATGTAATTGGATTTCTATTCAGGGATTGAAGAGACAAACACCCAAGGTTTCCTCTTTTTTGTTCGTATCAATCGTACAGCACCCACGAAACAGAATATTAGCGAAAGGGTACATGTCGAAATAGTTACTACATAGAATATTAAAAGCTTTTATTTATCTTGCTGTGTATTTATCTCGGAATTTTGCAAGTAAAATATAATTCACTTCCCGTTATCCGATTGACCTGAAATTTCGCATACACATGTAAATACGATACCAGTGCAATATTATTAAAACTTAGAACTGAATCTAAGTTATGAGTACCTACATAACACTATTTACAAAATATATAGTAACAAATAGGCAAGCAACCCGTGTAATTTTAGTAATAAATAATTAAGCTGACCCGCACACCACACATTCCTGCCCAGATGACGACGACATCTTAAAATATAGCCACCCTTTCTTCAACTGACTTACCCCCTTCCACCCTCGACGGTTCATTATAATTAATAAATGACCTTACAGTCCCTAAAGCCCATACGAGTAACATGTTGACTTGTTTATGAAGTTATATAAATTATATTAGTAATAATTGATATATGTATAACATGTCACACAAAGTAACGGTATAAGGAATTGTGTTTATGTTGGTACGACGAAGAAAATCAACCCTAGATTTCATTCAATAAAAATAACTAAAGATAAATATAAACTACAGAAAATATCTACTACTATCAATATAATTAATTCATATTCATACAAAGGAGCAAATTGTGGAAGTTATCAACTCGTATTTACAATTATTTAAATGTAAATAAGTTAAGTGGGAATGAATCGTTATAATCTTGATTTTATAGATTAACATAAAAGCATTTTAATTATGAGCATAAAGTTGTAATAATGTAATTATAAGAATTTTAATAAGCTACGGCTTATCGCGGCTTTCATGCTTTGAACATAATAGTGAATGTATGACAATAATTTGCGATATTGATAGGCATTAAATTAGATAAGGGCCGTTTTATTTCAATATATTTACTATAATTACAGTTAATTGCTATAATTAAAACTGTGCAGATGGTATCTAATCAGTAGCCGAACCGGTCCAGCGGAGCGCCCATTAATTACTTAAATTTAATTCATATGAGAGCCACGCACCACTATTTACATTCAAAAACCCCCTACCCGCATCTCCCAACCCTTGAGAACAAACTTGCCCTAAGACGCTAACTCCTAAGTAGAGTTTCTTTGATAGTGCGCTCCGTTGCTCTCGAATAAAGGCCACCGGGTCGATAGAATTTTGATCTGTAATTTTATAGCTTTGAAGCGGATAGAGCCTTCACGTTCACGGATTGTGGCTATCAGACTCAACTTCTCGTTTTTGTTCAAATGCCTATTCAATGGAGTCTATTTTAAGCAAGGATTAATCTTTCAATGTTTACTTTTACATCTTTATGACGTACCATTTATTTAGTTAGGTGTATAATTGAACTTAATTACTTCTTTAACTATTCTTCATTAAAATTTCCTAGTCTGATCATTTTCTTATTGTAAAATACATTCCATTAATCAATAGAACAAATACGTCCATTAATTTCCAAAGCTAAGATTTTGATGCATTGAAAAATAATTTTAATTAAGTAGGGTTGTTATTTTACTTTTTAATGTAAGTAGAAATATAATATACTATGGAAATCCTACACCTAGGTACACCTAATTTTATCACATATAACAAAAAGTCGATAACAAACATACCTACTGATTTAAGAATGTATTTATCAAAGAAACTTAAAAGTGTAAATAATTTACTAACTCTTTTCATACATACTGCATCATCTTAAAAGGAAAACGAAAAGGGCATCGAATTTGCAAAGATGGACAGAGTGCCTTTCGCAAAACTCCCTAAAAGGATATCTTAAGAATCTTTAATTCTTAAACAGAATCAAGAAGGTCTAATAAGTAGAGAGATCGTCCCACGAAAGGGGATTAGCCCTTATCACAGCACGTAAAGCGGCGATACTTATATGAGTGCCCCTTTTATTGCATTATACGGAGAAGGGTTGCCCTTACCGTCTTAGCGGGAAGAATTTATAAATAAGTTAAGACGAGGGCCGTATTCTTAGTCGTCTGTTTTATCATATTTAAATTATAGTCAGATGTGGAACGTGTACCTAATTGCTGTACTTTGTTAAGATAATGTACCTTTGGCGCGACTCCACTTTTGTTTTCTTGTTTTCGAGCGATATAAATTCTCGGGAGGACGCTCGGTGCCGCCCAACTTTCTCAACTGTTTTTGTTCGGACGCTCCTTTAAAGGAAATAAAATTTGTTATGCAGCCATTTAGAGGCCGTAGGTGCTTTGAATTAAGTCAAGATTTGTTTAAGACGCAACTAAAGGAGGTTATTTCTCAAATACTTATATACATATTTTGGAAATGAATTTGAAACGATATTTTAATAAATCAGTTCATGTTTAATTAACTATGTGCCATAAAACACATTTTTGGTTGAAATGTACATTGTTATGTCATGTATAGATAGATATATTAGTGTAAAAACAGTCGGCTATAAAAATATGTCTTTATAAATGAACAATTTAAGAAGCTTTCTGGATGTTCCATTTACTTTAAGCGGTTTTATATTGAGTCCAAAAAGAAGCTTAATAATTTTATCATGTATGCAGTTAAAGGTTCATTTAAAGGTTCATTTACAATCTTCTATGTTGTTAAAGATGAGTTTAAATTTACATTTTAGAGATCCGCGTACACTCGTTTCTTACCTACTCCCATAAGAAGCGCTATAAATCAAAACATTTTAATTCGAGCGTAATATATTCCGTACAAATACACAGATCAGCCAGGAAAACAATGTGTAATTCATAATAGAATAATATTTTCCAACATAAATCACGTTTAAGTGTTGTTTCATTTCCTAAGGAACCCTCGCATGCAGCACACGCATCGAACGAATAAGTAATTGAAATTTGAAACGAACTTTGGATTTTACGTAATGTTTTCACCCCACTCCTTGGGAAATTATTATGAATATCCGTTCCTTTACGGGATAGGCACGTCTTGAACTAAATGATTTATCTTTTCATGAACCCGAAATATATGAACGTTATTTCAATTTGTGCTACGTTTTTATACATAAGTGCAGATATTTATTAGAACTCAATTTGTATACTCAGATTTATAGCGTAGGATCCGGTGCAAGAAAAATAAAACTATATTATTGTTATGAGAATTCTTATAAACCTATAACATAGCATTTTTATACCTGCCTTAGGTAACGAAATTGGTAAGTAAACTAATACTAATATCAATCTGATGATTACTATTTTATGCAATAATATACGTATAGGTTGTTAACCTTATGTTAGAACTAAATGCAAAACTTAGCAAATAAGGCAATACATTCAATACAATATATTGACGACCTCCGAGGCGGATGCGGTTATTATACCGGTCTGACCGTGTTCGGTCCCGGGTTCGATTCCCGGCTAGACAGATATCTAAATGATGAGTTTAGATTTCTATTCTGGGTCTAGGTGTTTATGTATTAAAAAAAACCATACGAGTATATCGGTAGAGATGGTAATATTTTTTATATAGTTCACCATACTGCTCCTTATCTGTGTGTGCTAGTTACATAAATTTCAGGAAATGAATATGGGTTATATATTTCAGTATAGAATTGGAGCGATATGGTTTATGTATTGGGATGTTTTCCAAGTCGCAAATAAAATACTCACGAGTTTAACAATTTAGGTAAAGTTCTCATAAGTTCAATAATGCAATATTAGATTAGAAAAACACTCGTATTTTACGTTAAACTAGGTCAGCTTAAACGTTTAATACCTTGTGATGATGTTCTGAGAGTTCTTAAAAAAAAGTTCGCAAAAGTGTGTGAAGTCTACCAATTCGCACTTGGCCAGCGCGGTGTACTAAGGCCTAAAATCCCTCTCACTGAGAGGAGACCCGTGCCCAGCAGTGGGACAATAATGGGTCGATGATGATGACCTTGTGATGATCAAGTAACAGGCAGGTTGTTTGGTATAATAGAAAACATAACGTAACATCGACAAATAAACATTAAAATCAAAATATGGTATCAAATGTTGTCAATAACACGATAAGTCGATAGTTGAATTTTTTCGCCCAACTGTAATAGCCTCTGGCATGACATGACAATGTCGACAATCTTTGGTTAATACGGAATGTTGTTTGGGGCTTTTTTGCGAGAACTAGACAGTATTTTATTTAAAGGAAAAAACTATAGTTAAATTGGTACGTACAATTTTATTTAAAGTCTAGAGTAAAGTTGTAAGCTGCACCGAGTTAGAAAAATACTTATAATTATTTAAAAGTTTCAGTTTGCCTGACGCTGTAATTTCTAAAGATATAAAATTGCAATTAATTGCAAAGTGAAGACTTAGCGCTCGTATAACACCAATTCGTAGCCTTACATTTAACAGTAAACGAACATCTAAAACAACACAGAATCCAAACGACAAAATGAGCGGTGTAGACGGCTGTAGCGGCAATTCGTGGCGCTTAGATCCTTAATTTGACTATTACTACCCGGTGCAAGATGTTCGCAACACTAATAAACAATGGACGAACAGAGCGCGAACGTGGAAAGTTGGAGCGCGCGGTGAGTGCAGAGGACCTATAATTAGGGTTGGAAATTTCGGCACATTGCGGCCCAAACCGCACCCGGCTTCTTGGCTTATTATTAATTCCGTAAGACGTGCCCCCGATGTCCAAGACGTGCTGAGATTCGAGACAAAAGTCACAAGGGCGGAAGGGACGCCTCCCTCCCCGGTACGTGTGGCGCGTCGACAAGCAATATGCAGGAGTGTGGGATTTACAGGTGGTTTTAATAACGGCGCTACTAATGTCGCGGGATGAATACTTAATGGATGGATCATCGCTGGATTTGCCTGAAGTGACGACGGTTGACTTGAGGAACAACGTTGAGTTGTTTATTTATGTCGCTGTTTGATTTGATAACGTGCAACATTCTTGTTTTGCAACAACTTTAGTACAACTACTAAGAATTTATTTTAATCACTTTTATTTGAGATACGATATAAAAGTAAAATAATTAAATATACATCCCAGACATTGAAGAATTATATACTACAACGCCTTAAGGTCATCAATATATTTTTGACTTTCAAGTATATTCCACGACAATTCTTGGGAATTTCTATACCGCCAAGATCTCAAGATGTCCTTGCAATCATGCAAAATATTCCATTTCATTATGGTCGGCCAATTCCTTTGTCAAACATTTACCCATAGCATTTGCAGTTTACTGTCCGTCCACAACAAAGAACATCCCATATCTCTTTCCAGTGAATTTAGTTACAAAGTGCAAATGCCTTTAAGATGGCTTCCTTGGCAGTTTCTCTCAAAAACTCGTTAGGAGGTCCGCATTCTGCGGCGGCGGGTCACGTCCCATGGTCCGTTTGAAAACAGAATGTTATATAGAAATTTGTTACGCCGCCCTATTTGGTGTTGATAAATGATGATTTAGAAAGGAATACTTTAGTTTGTAAATACATAGTTGTAATATCAAAAACTACCAATCTTGCCAATTGAATTCCATTTTATCGCAGTTTTAATGTAACCTTGATTTTAGTAAAATATAAATGATATATTAACTTTAAAGTACCTAGTTGCTAGTTGTACTAATTCAAAAAATAATTCTATAGAAGATCTACTTATAATTAAACTAATTTTGATATTGAATTGACGTAATGTTTAAATGATGACAACTTTGTTATAAATGAAATAAAGAAAAGAAAATATTTTAAAACCAGCAATGTATGCTTTAGATTCAAATCTTTAGCGTTACCAAATTATGAAGCATTAGACTATGACTCCTTCGAATATCTATGGATATTGGTAATCATTAATACCCCATACATCCTCGCCGTGATCGGCACGCGTTACAGGCGTTTATCGGTAAGTACTCGCGCGGGAACAATAAAAGACTGGAGACTCAGTTAGCAAGATGCATTGCTCAATCGCTTTTATTGCTCTATTTGTGGATAAATTGTTGGAAACACGGTTTATATTAACAGATTTATCGATATATAAATTATATTAACAGCTTGTACGAGGCGTTTATCAAGTATCATAAAAGATTAAACAATTTTGACTTTTGACAAAATAATACGTGGAACCAAAAGATCTTGATTGGTTGTCATAATCCGTAATTTAAAATGACAATTCTTGCTCACATAACACATTATACAGAAAATTTATGAAGAAAACTTATAAATATAGAAAATATAAATATAAATATTTTGTACTATTTAAAGTTTATAATCAAGTCGTCAATTTCAATTTCGAACTATTCTAACAATTGAGTTCACGAAAGTTACAAAACTAATTATGTAATTACTTAAACTTACATAACCACATTAAAATGCAATTTAAATTGTTTGTAAGAACAAGTTTCTAGGTTAAAAATGCTCGACACGTAGAACATTAATATTACAAGCACCTATCGGGAAGTGTTCGCGCGGGAACAATAAAGAAGCCTGGATTCAAACCTGAGTTGAGACACATTGCTCAATCGCTTTTATAGCCATTTGATACCTTTTACCTTTCTCTTGGATTGATATACTAATTTAAACGTGTGATATCTATTCATACAAACTGAGTACTATACTTTGTATAACATTGTTAATATAAAGTACGCATTAATATGTTTAGAAATGACATTTGGATCAATTTATAAACGTTTATAATAAATTGCTTTCATATTATTTCAGGAAATTAATTCACCATTTTCAGACACCATTTCAAATAATGGGATACTTTTACCCCTGCATTTATACAATTGTATTCTGGTATATTGTATAAACATAATTTATAAATTTCATAACATTAGCTTTATTTTATTAAAAAAAACAGTAAGTTGGAACCTTTATTCTGATTGTTGTATTTCATCGCCCTATAAATATTGCAGGCTTAAATTTATTTATCATAAGACATTATAGCACCTTCTAAACTATAAATATCAATTAGAGCTATGTTTCAATCGGCTTGCACATTACGAGTCCGGCGGTCTGTAAATTATCGGGAGGGCCGGCGGTGGACGGAAAGAAATATAGCTTTCAACAGGATTCGTTCCAGTTAGGGATGTGCTGGTCTAATAATATTAATGACGATATTTGAGTTAGGTGCAAAATGGAAAAATAGGTAAATAAAATAACAATATGTAAACCTTAATGAAAAACTGGTTAACATGAGGTCATGTTTCATTACGTGGGAACGTGTACGAGTAAAAGAAATGAACTGACAGTGTAAAAAAATATAAAAGAGACTGAAGGTTTTAAATATTCCAGAAGTTTAGGATATATGAAATGGAAAACTTTGAATAAATATTCTAAAGACACGAAATAAATTAAATTTCATAAATGCTTTCACATCATTCTGAAAATACAGAAGAAACTTAATCATCAGATTATACCATAATCATCGATACATTAAGTTTTATTTCCCATCACTACGTCCTCACAAGGTACAACACTGTTTAACAAATCGGCGCGCAAGAGTCCGGTCGCCCGCTGTGCGCTTAATCACTTAACACTTCGCCCGTTTAACGACCGATTTATTGACAAAAATGCCTCTACGAGATTTTCTTTGTTTTACGCTACGTGCTACGATAAAGCTACAGGTAGCTACACTATAAGTTATGTGCTACGAAGGAGCTACGTTTACAGATGCAATTGCTTGAGATAATTTTTGAAAAAGCCTATCCTACTTGTAGCTAAATCTTTATTTATCCTTTACTTAGATTTGTTGCTATCACAGAAGTAAAAAAATATAACCGTCGAATAGTAGACCAATTGGGACATTCTTAACAATTTGTATACTATTTTCTGTAATTATACCTTCTAAATATCTACCTAAAGAAATATAAAGTAGTTTTAGTTGTAAGCTGTGTAACAAGTCTTAAATATTTTAATTATTCAATTAACGGCTAAGGATAAATGCTTTAATGTCAATAAATGATTGAGGTTTAATTAACTACAATGCAGTGCTTACACAACATAAAGAAGCCTAATAAAACATTCCGTTACCTTTTCTAAACATACCCATTACATTACAGTAGAAAAAAGCCATCAATCTCAAAGATTTGTATCTCAGACTGACCCCAGTAAACACATTAATTCGGGCAGATCGCGGAAATGTAGACAAATGTAGGCGAGACGCCGGACAAGGAAAGCTTACGGACGTCGGCGGCCCGTGAAAAGAAACCCTTTTTTCCTTATATGTTTGTGTAGTATGGATACGCCTTTTATTTTATTGTGTATGGTTTTATTGGTAACTTAATTTTGTTTATTGGAAAAAGAAAATAGATAATACTTTGTTCAAGTACACTTTTATTGCTTACTAAAGCAAATAAAATAATCTTAAATAATTTGTTATAGCAAATACAATAATTGCTTTTTTAAAGCTTATTGACGTATTTGTAAAGTATATCAGTGCCTTAAACAGTATTTATTTGTTGAATGAAAAATAAAGATAATTTTAAACGTTATAAAATAGTATTTTTTTTAGTAAACATCTATGAGCGTTATTATATGATACGATATTTTATGACAAATTATGATATGATATTATATGATAGGATACAAAATAAAGGGTTTATAGATAGAGATAATACATCAATTGGTTTATTAAAAACTATATATATGAAAAATAATTTTCCTAAGTTTCTACTACGCCTATTAAAAATGCATAACTTCTAAAAGTACACTAAAATTATTTTTCGTGAATGAAAAAACTTTAAATTTAATCACAAATACGTAGCTATAAATCACATCCATATTATTCCCACAGTACCTTTTATTAGAAGGTCAGCGGTATGTTTGTACGAGGTCATTGTAGGATCAAAGCCGTCTTCTGCCAAATAAATAGTTGATTTCGCTTTGTAAATAAATACTGAGAGCCAATTCGAATAGTTGTATCAAGAATGCGATGGGGGAGCGCTATGGGTAACTAACGAAAACTAAATAGGTTGCTTTTGATAGGAATGTTCAATTTTATTTGTATTGGGTTAAACTGGTTTTTGGAAACTAATTTAGCCTTTATTGTAATTGTTAATGCTGAATAGTTTAGGATAGTACATCTGTGACCTTTCAGCGCTACTGTGTTCTGGCTTAAAGTGTGTGGTAAGGAGAGACACAGTTATTCGAGACGTTTCAACTTAGTCCTCAGAGGTAGCAACGCATTTGTACACCTCAAGAAAGACTGTTCTTACATGCAGTTGATTAAAAATGTCCTCGGGAGTCAGTGGCCACTTACCATTAGGTGGATTGATAACATAAAAAATTGTAGAAACTCAAATTCACTTACAAAATCCATACCTAAATAAATTGATATTTTATAGTATAATTTATACTACGATTGTGTAAGTAAACAAGTTATGATTAGGCGTTTTATGTAAGATGGGGTATACATGGATCGACAGGGACGGTACTACCGCAGTACCACCACAGGTATTTCTAACGTAAAACAGTTATGGGTTTCAGTGGAAGGTTATGTATAATGCGATTTATTATGCGACCTACTATAAATATTATAGTTCTAGAAGTAAGACCGGATCTGTAATGCTTCAGGTAGGAAGGTTCCCACTGAAGGTGAGTGCTCACTTACTAGGTAGACCGCAAACTCGTTTATTACTGTAATCTTTAAAAATATGTATTTAAAATATAATTATAAAATATGTATCTTTTAAATTATGTATTATTGCTGTAATCCTTTAAAACAAAATACGATTTCATGAAAGAATACGACTCGTATTTAATAAAATATATTAATTACCTTTAAAATATTTTATAATAAACAATGCCTGTTACAAAGCAAAAGTTTCAATAAATAATAATTACAAAAACGTTCAACGAATCTACCACAATCAAAAATATAATATCAGCGCCATCTATTTAGAATACGGTGAACTACGTCGTTTCGCGACTCACTGAAAAGACCGCCATCCTACGGAACAAAGTATAACTTGAAGGGGAGGGTGAGTTTCTAGGTAGCTCGACATCCATAACGATGGAATTTCAACTCAGTGCGTATTATGATATGGTTTTACCACAATATAAATTACATAATGTAAGCTAATTAAATTTTGTATTTCAATAATTGACGATTGGGAGTAACCAAATTATTATTGTTGAGTGAAAATTATTTATTACTCAATTTATTTGTATATGTGCCAGAAGAAAATATTTAATGGTAGATTAGATGTACCTGTTGCCGCTAGAGGCGCTGGTGTAGCAAAAGTGCTACGTCTGTAGAAGTTTTCGTAGAACAAAACTTTGTAAGTAAACACTGTTAAAAGACAATGAAGAACCAGATAAAGCCAATGGACTTTGAGTAAATAATTTGAACAAAAGACTTGCGTTGTGTTACGTTTAAGTACAGTTTTCAGATTGTTTTAGAAATTGATGAGAAAGGCTTCGCTATTATTTAGCATGTTTGGTTAATGAAGCGCCATGAGCTGTTTGTCTGGTTTTTAAATACAGTTCGATTTAACATAATACATATATTTTTCTAATTTATATCAAAGTTAATTTGTTATTATTTTTTGTAAAAATGCATAAAAAAAATATAATAAGTGTCGCTTCCATACATCAAAATTACACACAAACGCACACAAGCTATCGTGTACTTATTTATCTTGTAACAAACACTTTAATAGGTCTTTGATAGGTTGCCATAAAATGGTAGCTATTCAATTCACAATCACAATATAATTATTCTCTATAGTTATTCCCTGTAATCAATAATTTGAATGTTACATAAAAAATGGTTCTTTATGTTTTGGGATATGTATGGTATCTACTCTTATCCAATAGTAAAATGCGTTTCATTTTGATATTTATTAAGAATGCGACCCATTTAAAGTGGGGTCGTTATGTAATTGATATTGAAGAGATTATTTCCGAACTTCTAAAAACGGTTATTGATTTAGACCAAAGCCGGTGGGAAGTGAATTATCCAGTGAATTGGATAAAGTCGCACTCTTTGTTTCAAAGTTCATTATGCAAAGGCGATTTTATAATTAGTTACCTTCGACTTCCAACGTTAAGTACTGTGTTTTACTTTTACTTTTATTTTAGTGAAGCCTGTGTAATAGCTAAAAATCGTTCTGGTTTATAGGTGTGATACAGATTTTTTTATATTTTTTAAACTTTATTTTTAGTTTAACAACGCTTGTCATTTTCACTTTGATTGGTGTGCATCCTAAATGTTTACTAAGGCAAAAACCTACACACCTGACAGTCCAAAAAAAAAAAAGAAAATATCAAGGTGAGGTTACTAATCCACCTTCCACACTGTCGTGGATAGTCTAAACCCCCTTTTACATTGTTACATTGGGTTAACGACGTCGAAGTCTTAGCTTACCAATTATTTTACATATTATAATATTTTGTACAGAAAATGATTTACTTCTTAAATCTTTATAAAATTAAATATTTTTGAAGTACGATCCTCCTATTGTAAATCGAACTCACTCAAAATGTACTATGATACCCAGTACTGCAATACCGTTTTCCTAGAAACCCACAAGGTTATTACCGACGTTCTTCCTGGAAAATATCTATTATACTACAACCAAATATTTATTTACTATGTTGGGTCTTGAATAGCTTAACTACCTTTTTCTTAGATAACGTAGAAGGTGACTACGGAACATTTAAGAAGACAGCCATCGTCTTTCTGTGAAACTTCCACACGCATGCCTGGCCAGTGGCTTTTAGCAAATTCTCCCAATATGGGAGATACTCAATGAACCTTAAAAGTGTGATGGTTGAATTAATGTAAATGTATTTTATTATAGGCCCTTGTATTTGTACGTACCTAGAAGATTAAAGTGCGAATGTCTATATAAAAATAAATTATCAAAAAATTCTATACAACAAGCTTCAAGGTTTGTGTTACTTAGTGAAGAACAGAATTCGAGTATCTTAAGTAAATTAAGTACCGATGAGCCGCAAATAAAATTTCCAGAATACGTCTTAATATTAATCGCTTAAATTAGAACGCAAACAAAGGAAATAACTTATTTATTTTTCACGTTAAGTAGTATTAGATCAATACTTGAAAAACCTTGGCGTTAATTTATGGAAGTATTCATACACTTGACTAATGTGGGTCCACCATGTTTTTAACAAAATTGAAGTAATGTAGTACAAACGAGCATGTGGCCCACTTCATAGTTCGTTGTCTATGTCGCCCGTGGACATTTGTAATTTCATATAGAGCAGGTATTTTACCGGTACCGGAAGCCGATATCGGATACATTACCACTTTTTATCGTCTTATCATTTTTTTATTTTGAACAGCAAACGAACATGCAGTCTACCTAATGGTGGCCACTGCCACCCATGGACATCTGTAATCAATCCCAAATAAGATCAAAGTTAACCACAGGTATGTTGCTACACCGAAGGACTGAGTTCGAACTCCTATAAATTTGTTTCCCTTGCCACATTCTTCATACCATAATACAACAATGCTTAACATTGTTGTTAAGGCAAAAATAGGTGTGGCGGTGGTGCCACCGGAGTCGAACTACATTCGATGTTTGCAAGACAACTGGTAGAAATGCCATTGCTGTGAAGAAAGTATCTATAAATGTAAAAGGATACAGATCTGTTGCATCACAAGAAAAAACTTCCAGGCAATGTTTTACAATGAGGTCATTCAAATACCTGTATCTTGAAACAAAGAATCAACCGAATTACATAATAATGTAGCCAGCATATTACCATAGTAGGTGTGGAAGTATGTGGGTATAAATATCGAGTTGTGAGTAATGATTATTGCTCAAAGAACCCAGAGGCTAAGTCTACGTGTTTTCAATCATCCTAAAGTCACTTTTTAGAATCTTGTAGTAATGTAGCAATCCTTTATTGTTAAGTCGTCTATAAACAATTACGTCAAACTCGTTTTTAGATAAGACTCTTGTACCATAATAGCATTAATGGAAGTAATATGAGGCAGTTTTCATTTTAGTTTTCATTTTACCATGCTTGTTTACCGCCTACGCTACTTTACGGCTATGAACTTAATTATTTACATTCTAAGAAAGTAAGCAAAATTTACTTCGCCTAATCAATATTTGTGGAATCTTCATATACATAGACTATGGTTCTAATTTCTTGTTTGATAAGCTTTATAAACTTTACCAAAGTGTGGTACTGAGAATTAGGTTACGATAGGAAACTTTTTTGGTTGAATTTTTTTGTTAAGTTACAAATCTGATATGACAAGATTTCTATTACGTTAATATTACCTACCATGCCGTTATTAAATAGAGAATAAACGAAATTAGATATTAAATACATCATCTAATGTTTAATGGCGAGCTCTCGTATTGGAGGCCAAGACTCACTTTGGGTCACAGCGCCAACGGAGTAAGTGAGTAAGTATCTAATGTTTTTTTTTTAATTTAAACATTATTAGTACCTACTACATTATTGGTACTTACTTTGTGAATTTTTAAAGATGTTTTAAATAATAATTTAATGGCACACTTTTGTCTAAGTCAATCAAAAAATTATTGGAAGGAATGTTAAAGTAATTTTACGCGTAAAAATGTATGTTATTTTTCTTTCCGATATCCAGCTTTTTGCTATAACAACTTCAGTTAATAAGGCAGTACGAAAATAGTTGTGCTGCCGAATTATTTCTGGATCTTGAGGTGTAGGTGACTGACCTTGACACTGGGCAGGGGATGCGCGGGGGGGCTGCGCGAGCTCGGCAGCTGGAGCAAGTGCCGGATGCTGTACCCATGGCGAGATTTGCGTGACATCCTGTAATAGATACAATCTAATTTCATTAAAATAAATTATTATAGATAACAGCCATAACTTTTTAGATAAATCGGCCTTTAAATCGGGGGTTAGTCGATCAAATACCAAGTGTTTGTCGCTAATTTTAATTTTATGCGTTTAAATCCGCTTGGTTAAACTGTTAAAATAACGTGAAGAAACCTACACATCTAAGAATTCTTAAAAAAGTACCCAAGGTTGTATGAAGCCTACAAAGACGCACTTAGCCAGCCTAATAATAACCTAATTAAAAAAAATATTCATATTAAGATAACTAAATTCATAGATACATAGGCAAGAGTGACAGTAATGGGTTGATGACGAAAACATAATTATGAGATAGGTACTCGTTGTTCAATAGAACAGAGGAATTAGAAGCGGTACATTAAACGCCCGTGACAAAGGACTGACAGTTGCCGGTTGGTGCTTGGGCCATCACAATTTATATTATTTGAAGCCATGAACAGTCAGTCATAATTATTATAACGTTTTGGTACAATTATTAGGCCTTATTGGAAGCCTAAAGGCTAAAAATATGGTTAAAACAGGTTAAACTTACAATAAGGCATCTTAGTCCTCAGGTCAGGTCAGTCCTCTGGTCTTCATCTGTGATTGACTGCAGATTAAACCTTTGTTCTACATAAAGTTGATTAGAGATGTCCATGGCTGGCAGTGACTTACCATCAGGTGGACGGCATGCTCGTTTGCTACTTAATAAAAATGTAAATGTAAGAACATTTACAAATAAGTTTTAATATTACAATTTTTACCATTTTTCTTAACTAGGTATATTACATTTTTTATCTAATAATGTACTGGTACTTTCACGTTGTCACATAAAAGTAGGAAGCATATGAATTCTCATTCCTTTATAGTTGAGCGAGTAGTAATCTATCCCAATTGGTTTCTAGGAAGTATTTTCGATTGAACACAAAGGGGTTTTTCCAAAAAACCCTTATCGGAAGATATAATATTACGAATATCATAATAAATATATTATTTCCATCCCTTTCTGTTGTGGGATTCCGGGTGAATTAGGCTATTTATAAAGGATCGTTTTCGTAATGGATGCTTTCACTATCCATGT